>CALYDF020007677.1:0-12310 GCA_944474145.2 Dicrocoelium dendriticum | reverse complement strand
AACAGAAATAAACTGGGACCTGCCAACCACATCAATTTTAGCAGCTGAGGATGTGAATAAATTATTAGACTACTAGCAGGAACAGGAATCTACAAACCTTCTGAAAACGTAGCCATTCACAGACGCACAGGGTGAGGTTGATATTTCGCGCTCCTACGCAATGCATAGCGGACACACTGGCATGCTTACACATCTGCTGGACGTGATGGAACAAAGAGATTCTTTACATTTCAATTGCCAGGCAACAAGAGCACTATACTTGATATTTTTTTCATTTGGTGGGTAATGATTATGACATTAGCAATGTGTGTGCTTTTTAAAGTTTGTGCATTCCGAGGATTTACAGGTCAGTTTCTAAACTGCTGACTCACAATCTGTGCGATTTTCGCATTACTATTACTCATCAATCCCACGTCATCATCAATCCCACATTATGTACCACTGCTGCGTTTGCAAATGACGGCGGAATTGATAGTACGTTCGTGACGAACAACTTCGCCGGTGTTCTGCAATTAACGTCATAGGGAATTACGCGCAGATTGTCATTTCTGAAAACTTTGCTGTGTGAAGCGGGGTGCTCTGCAGTGTCAGCAGCCTAAACAAAGCAATTCAATTATTTGCACCTAGGCAGCACACATCAAGCGTCATTGTCTTCTATTTCCCACAGATGGAGCGGTTTCGTTGCAGAGGAACATGCGTTCTATTGAGCCAACGTATTATATCACTTTATATCTGATTGTTGGTTTAACAGGACCTTCCTTTTGTTATAGCGGAGATAATAATACTCCACCGCTCCCCGTTGTTTTGTGAGTTTTGCCCCAATCACCCCTACTCACCCTGCCCTCTCTTCCGGTTCTTTGCATACGTTCACTTTTGCCTCACATTTGTGGTTAGCTTGTATGGACACTGAAGCTTACGGTTATTCGCTTTCACTTTATGAATTTCATTTGTTCGTGAGGCAACTTATCGATCCCCCGCTTTTTGAACCGTCCAGCATTGACTGATTGAATGTAAGCCTTTCCGCATAGCCTGTGATATGCCCTAATTTGAATATCGTGATTGAGTTGCACAGACAGACGCTTGGTGGCCGGTTTGGCTTGCTACGTGAACATTGTTTGTTGCTCGGTCGTTGGTGTTCTCACTACCGTCAGTGGGTGGAAACAGTCGTGGGGCTCCGACACAACAACTTTTAAGGCATGTTCAATAACAATTACACTAAAATTATTTACTCAAAACATTCTAAAACGTAAACGTTCAACAAACACCCTCAGCGGGCCGGGTTACAATTAGCGAACGCCGACCGGTCCACGGCGATACATAGGTTGGAACTCACTGCCGTAGAGTGCACCGGCTCGCTATGCCTCCATATTTCACGAGACCGTCTGCTTGTAGTGTAATCCCTTCGCAAAAATATAGTACATGTCTGCGTACTTGCGGAACATGAAGGAAAGTAATATTAGTCACCGTTTAACATATCCTTTGAAAGGGAATTGCAAGGCTGCAATCAAACGTATAACACATGCCTCCTTCATCCCTCTATTGGTGATTGTATCATTCCACCTAGGAGCTGTTCTGCGTACCTTGATCAGATTGGACTTGTGTGGTTGGTATGGGGGCGAATTGTTTGGAATATGATTACCTTCTACGACACGTTCAACTTAGATCTGTGGATCCGTCACACAAGTGCTATTTCATCCTAAATTAAAGAAGTTACGTGTAGTGATTGCTATCCATTCTGCTGCGACAGAGATCGTTCCGCTCCCTATGTTAAGGACAACTTGACTTCGAGGTCAAACGGCAGCTTCACTGCGTTTTTAACTATCCGACCGAACTAGCCTGAATACCCACCAAAATAAGACAACCCATCTGCGACTCTTGTGTAGAGTATCGTTTTTGTGCCAGGTCAAAGTTCTTCACTTTTGTCCTGCGGGCATCATTTCCGCCCTAGCCTCTGACATCTCCTTTGCTCACTTACAAAAAATGGGCTTGACTCCACTTCAGGCTTATACCCGGTGTTCTGAGTGCACGCGTTTCCCTTCCCTCAGGGACTGTGCACGCTCCGATGGATGTATCAGGCACCACCATTTTCCAGTGAGGGTGCGCGGCGCACTGTGCACAGGCTGAGCTCCGTTTAGCAGTCTCAATTTTCGTCCATTTGAGTTGGACAATGCTAGTCTCACGCAAGTCTCACTGTTTTCCTACCCAGCTCCGAAAGCGTGAGTATTCTGCGGGTGACTGTTTTCAGTCGCTACGCTATACCGAATTCTATTGGCTGGTAGCCTCTGCCCACGCAGTGGTACGTGGATGCTACGTGGATGATTAAATGATGGTAGCCTTTGCGCTAAGAATGATAGCTTCTGAACTAAGAATGATAGCTTCTGAACTAAGAATGATAGCTTCTGAACTAAGAATGATAGCTCTGAAAGTAAGGATGTTGGTTTTTGCGTTAAGGATGTAAGCGATTGCGTTAAGGACGTTAGCAAGTGAGAAGTGGTATAGTTACATGTGGCCTGATACATCGTTAGCATCTACAGATAGAATCCAAGATGACAGCTTGATCTTATTTCCTACAGTTGCATTTTCCTGACACGGCTTTTGACACCAATCATTTTGTTGTATAATATCCTTTGACACACTTTTCGTTGATTAGCGCTGATGTTACTTTCTGGAAGATTTTTAATAAATTTTGGAGTGTGGAAAATGTGTATTAGACTGTGTTTTAGTATCTCGTCATTGGAAAATTCACAAAGCTTCTATAAAGATCGGATGTGTGGATACTATCGGATTACCACTGCAGTTTGACAAAAATACTCGTGTTCAAGATGCTTAAGTGCTGTGCAATGTTAAAAAAATTTAAAAAGCAACTAGCCAAGCAGAATCAAATGGTACTGGTATCAAAAATTTTATATCCAATGTATAGTCCCATTTATTTTCTAACAGTGTTAAGCGATGAAATGCACTATTTCGAATAAAGCAACTGAAATCAATGAATACATAAGATCTCCGGATTCATCTTTGATGTCAAGTTAAACTTGATGTAAATGACGATGAATCAGCGCTTCAGTGCTACGATGTTTGCCAGCTCTTATAATTGGCGTCGCAACATGGCCACATCTAATATGTTTGGCACAACTAGTTTGTTAGTAAATGAAGCAGTGGCGTTTTCTGACTTTGCTCCACACATCGCTAATATTGTTTCAGACAAGTGCCGAAATTCCTTTGAGCTCGCCGGTCAGGTTTGAGACACCAATGCCACTACTTGCAGAAGAAGCAAAAATAAATAAATGTATTCCTCTTTTTTGGTACTTAAGACCATACAGGTCAAGTAAATCCTCAGGTACATATCAGTTTAATACCTTTAAGAAATGAGAAGATGGAGAGGGTTATATACATTAGTGCTTTCTTCAAACAACATTTTATTCAGATTTTGCACCTATAATTCTGATTATATTTTACTATCCGATATGTCTTCAAGTCTGCGAATCACATGGTTGCTTGCCAGGCAAACGTAATCAAATGTTGCTTCCTTCTGGAGAGTTATTTTCCACAAATCTCCTCATACTAACTTCGACATTTTCGCTATTTATAAATGGTTTGGAATTTTGTTTGGCGTGCCTTTACCGAAATTGTTTGACTGGCAAATGCTTCAAAAGTCCTTTATTGTTGCAGTGATGTCTAACTTTCTACGCTTTGCGGACAACCTTAAAATTTGACTTGCAATCAAACGAATAGATGACCCAATAACAATTCAACTTGATCTCGAGCGGTCCTACGTTTCGCGATCGAGAACACGCTTGCGCTTAATGTTGGCAAGTGCAAAATGGTAATCATGTTCCAAAATAGCTTCCTGCAACCCATCCACTGGGTTCTGATTTAGGACGATTTCAGACTCTTAAATCAAGCTGGAATGGCTGTGAACAAGACCACTCGACACTTAAGCTTATTTCAGACTGCGCTTGGCCGGTTTGATCCAACCGTTCTTTCGGAAAGGCTCAACGCTTAGGTGTGCCTACAAGTGAAGTCCTCCATGATGGAAGGGCATTCGTTACAAAAACAAGATATCACTGCCATCAAGAAGCCACAACGGAGGGTGACAAACATGGTAAGGAATTTCTCCAATTATCTTAGAATTCGATGCTAATTTCTTTAAGAGATTTTATCAAACAATATCGTGTTTTGCGAGTTAACATATTTGACTGTTGAATCCTGAAGGAATCTAAGTAACCAAGCTGACCCTTATTTAATTTTAGCCATAACGCTTCAAAGCGAACCAAACACTTGATTTTGGTGACACCATGTAGCCGGTTACATCGTCGCTGAAACTGTTATCGTTTCGCGTATCTCAGCCGTCGAACTTAATTATGCATTTTGCCATATCTGTGCATTAGCTGTCTAAATTCACAACTCACGTTTTTGATGCACCAGCTGCCTGCAATAAATGATTTAACCCAATTTATGGTGACGGGCTACAATGTAACTAAAGCATTTGTTTAATTGCAATTTGTGGTAAATTCGCCGCTACGTAAGTTGTTTGCTTAGACTAATACATTTTTGATCTGAAACTGTATGTACTGAAAATCAATAAGTCTATTTTTATATAAGTGTTATATCCATTGTTCAATATGATGTTGCCAAGTGAATGGACGACCGCCACCTGGTCTTTTTCAGTCGAGCCTTGCAGGAGCGAACATGTTTCGATAGGGTAAGTGCTCAGTAGGTAAACGCAGGAGGTGGCCGAGCTATTTTAACTGACGCTGTAAAACGAGCTTGTTTAAGGGATACTCAAATTCTCCACAACCGACGTGTGCTTTCACAGTTGTGTATACGCAGCATTAAACACACGCGCATGATGAATTCTCCTCAAGTACCCATAATCGAAAAGCCGAAAGCTGGAGCATGTCATCTAGGCGAACTTGTCAAAAGTGACACTCATATAGCAACAATTCCCGAAAGGTGACATTGTTACCAGGACCCATTACCAAGAATGATACAGCCGACAACGCTGCAGGTGTTGCATGTAGAAAATGCAGACCGGACTTTAGTGGTACTTCTAAATTTTTCTCGATGTAAGCGCTACTAAGCGTCAGGCGGCTGCCTATTTATATGAGACTGTCAAGTTGATCAAACTGTGTGCCTCGGAGAGTAAGAAAGGGAACGGAAGAGTGTCACACGTGTAGCGGCACTTTACATTTAGGCTAGTTTAATCACGTTTCCCATTCACTGAAGATTTATACTGGCTTGCATACTCTTTATTTGTCACCAAGTATCGTGACTTCATCAGCATAGGCTAAGACAATAACTCGCTTATCTGGTAGTAGTTGCAGGCCAATATGTTGATAACGCTCTAGGACTATTCACCGCGAAATCTAAGAAGGACGAGAACATAGGGTAGCCGTCATACACCGCTATTAAAAATAAACACAAGGAGAAGTTGCCATGGAGTCACAATCTGACGGATGCGTGAAGGTGGAGTGCGTGCAGGATTGCAGTTAGATTTTCGCGACGGCCTTCTTTAACAAGCAACGTAATAGCGCAGGTCGATCATTCGAGTCAAATGCTTCACCATTGCCTAAGAATGCGACGATTAAATGCCTCTGTTAGAGACGGCGATTTTCATAAAGTTGAGGGAGCTTTGATACATATACAAGGTCAGGTCGGAAGACAACTTGTTACTCAGGGTACTGTGCTTACAAATCTCGGAGAGTGTATGAAGTATATTAAATGCCAATAGATGGAAAGCGACCGAAATAAGCTTAAATAATGCGGAAAACTTCTTAAAATTCAGGACAGTAACTGACTCGCCCCATGACGAAAATAGGTTATTTCTTACCATAGTGTAAAAAATCAATGCGGCTAGCTGAGTGGCGCCACCTTAAGTAAACAGCTCCGTAAGAAGTCAATTTGAGACGGCAGACTTAGATTGCTTCAAATTTCTAATCGCAAGACAAACTTCTGCTTCACTTTGTGGACGCATTCAAGGACCAAGTGTGCTTAGCTGGGAGTTGCGTGGTATAAAAATGGCGGTGTTGTTCAAAAAAATTAGGTCTGCAAATGTTCGTTCCAACAATCCAAAAGTCTATGTACGTTAAAAAAGGAACTGTAAGCTTCGTAAATAGTATGACTGACAAGAAAGTTCTTGTGTCTAGTGAAACATATGAGCTAGAAGATTTCGCGAATATCTACAGACATAACAGAAATCTCAATATTCAAAACATGCTGAAATTAACAGTCTTCCCGGTGACTGCGTAGGCCGATTGGCATAAGGGCGTACCTCGTCCTGAGTAAACCCCACTACATTATTACTGTGGTATTCAATTAAATCCAGACCTGAATAACAAGGCATAGTAAGAACTCAGACTAATTGTCCGGAGGCGAACGTGGCCATCTTCTTATAAAAGTCCAGTGTTCATCTATGTATCCTGTGTGTGGCAAACAGTTTCATGTGCAAGTGAAGCTTAACAGCTCGGTTAATTTAAGAACACCGTTGGACATGCATGCAATGTTTTGTAAAGGTAAGATCAGGGTTTAATTCTAGAAATGTAGCCTTGATTGGACAGCAATCATTTACAATATCGTGTCATCTGTAACTAGCTGCGATGTTGTTAATCCGGAACGATGACTGCAATGAAGATAGCGGGCAGCAAGTAAACGTACTTTTGCGCGGATACGTGAAGAGGGTGCTCGAGAGAAACAGACGATTTTCTTTCTGTAGTATTTGAGATGCGCACATCGAAGGCATAATAAGCAAAATGTTAAGTTTCTACGATGATAGGCGAAAATTCCCTGCCTTTAGGTCCCAAGCAAGAAGCATATTGTCGTAGCTGTGAGCTCTGCCCAAGAGCTTGTAAAGTTTCGCATAAAAATAATAATTGACCGAGGCACAACTGCATACTGTTGGGGTAAAAGCTGCGATCACAAATAAGTTGCGTCTCTTCGCAAGATGTCTGTTGATCCTGCACGATCCTCAAATCCCAACTGCATATACCTGGCTATTAATCGGGATACAGTTCAGCAGTGCGGCCTGGGCATCGCTAATTAGTGACGCACCAAAACGAACCAATTCTGCAATCACTGCTAATCTCTCACTAGATATACGTATATAAAATATGGATCCGTTGTCTGCGGGGTAACACAACTAAATCACAATATGGAATCTTGTAACCAGGACTCAAATCGTAGCATATATTCATGGCGCGGATTTCGAGGTGAGCGGAAAACCGGTCTGTTGCCTAGTTGCATGAGTGTAAGTACAGTAAAGCAGCCTAGGCAGAACGAAGACAGAAACCGAAGGTGGGCCACTGGGCCTGCTGTGGGGGCATCCAAGAGACCAATTAAAGAAGAATTATGAAAAAGGCGCAATCGGGCAAAGGTTAATTTGATTTGCGACAAATGTACGGGTAACCTGTAGTGTGTGAGCAGCGGAAGCAAATGTGGTTAACCAAAGAATAGCAGAAGAACATACCATACCATAACATACCACGATTTCTTCAGTTTTCTGATGTGATATATTCGGCAAACGTAAGGAACGGAGTTGTCTCATAGGACACATATCCCAGCTTGACACTAAAAGCCTACCAGAAACCCAGCGGCATTATTTAGGTAATCGCGCCAATTAGGAGATTAAAACAGTGGCCCAATCCTTCGTATAAACGTAGGACAAACTTCCTGGACTGCACTGCACTACAGAAGTGAAAAAGGAAGATTACGATATTTAGTGACGAGTCACATGCACCAATACTCGATTTTGTCAAACGGACACATGTGGCTCTTTATAGGAAGAAAGCCTGTCAGGCGGAAACCAGCCCCGTGCTAAAATACTACCGCCGTGCCGTTTGCTGGAGCAAGGTAAAGATGAAACAATCAGAAGGAAACATGAGTACTTCGTCAAGGCAGCCATAGTATGGGTTGTGCCCTTTTCTGTTACAATCGTATCTGTGGGTAGCATAAAAATTGACGGAGTAAAGTTCATTGTCTTGTAAATGGATATGATGTGCATACATTGCAATTAATGTAATATAGTACACATTCCAGTATATGGACACAATGTTCATATTGATTGCTTTTTGGACAGGTATTGTCGTTTCAATTCGGCTTTGTAGATTTTTAGCTCATTGCATGAACTAAACGGAAAATATGAAACGAATAACATTTTAAAACGAAACTCGACTGCGTTTATTTGCTCTACTATGCTGAATGTAAGACGTACCAATTTAATGTAGGATTTTCTTAATGCGATTTTCAAGGTAGAGTTTGCAGTAGGGGTAATTTAGAAGCTTCCAGAGAATAAAGCTATATATTTACGTCAAGGTTTGCAACAAATGCGATTTAATTCTAAGACATGGATTTTTAGAATATATGCAATTAAATTTGGTGCAGCTATATTGTGCTTCCATATGATGATTTACATGAATATTTAGCAGAGCATTCTCAAAGCGTTATTGCGCGTTGCTCAGATTATGTATCATCGGTTGTGTTGTTAAATGCTGTAAAGTACAGACTATTATATGACAAAGGCTACATTTACTATAAGTTTAAAACTGAAATCAGTTTTAGGGTTATTGATAGTTGCTGGAATATAAAGTTAGAGTCAAAGTCAGACGCGTATTTAAGAAACCGGGTATGCTTGACAACCTAAATGTGACTTCCTGGCACATTTTCTGATTAACAATGCCCGACACGAACATCTAAAGTAGAACATAAATGGTTGCACCTATTTTGCTTTGTATCATTTCAGTTATATAAATGAACTGGCAGATGATAATTATAAGATATTAATAAAATATAATATATGTATATATAGGTGAATGCAACACACAATAATTTAACATTAAAACTATATGTAACGTGTTGTATAGGATAATAGTGGCATAAAACGCTAATGGGGTACAGATTTAGGTAAGCCGCCTTGCGTTTCCAGTCGCAAGCCTAACACTGTCAGCCAAATAGTTTTAGGAAAATCGGGCTATCTGCACAGCCCAACCAACTGGACGATTGTTCCCTAATTGACTGCCAACGGAGGCAAAATGTCTACAATTAGTTTTAAATCACTTGTTCCGGAAAACCATGTGCTATTGAGGTCTTGACTAGGTGCTCTTCTACTGTTCAACGGTGTGCAGAGCAGAATTTAGATAACAAACAGCAGCATGCTTACTATGGTGTTATATTTTGAATAGTCCAGGAAGCCCTATAGTTTATTTATGCGGTAAGCTTAGATTGCTTGTAATGCTTTTGAACGTCGATCGAAGTGCACGACATACTGCTACGATATGTACAACATTGCCTTGAGGGACGCTTTCGCATAAATCTTAAGACATACAAAAGCAATGCAGCCTATACGAATTTCTTTGAGGAAGTATGGATCGCTGACGGAGCAACAGTTAGGGACCCATACCTAATTCCAATTGACTTGAAACTAAATCAACCATCGATGAACAACAGCAATACCTCAGTCATTTAAAACAATGCTTCGCTGCCAATTAATCATATTGACTAATAAAATAAAGAATATGAAGAGAGAGAGAAGGGGGACATACCTGAATAGCTTAATGCCCTAAGCAGACTTTCGGAATCAAGTTGTCTACACCTTATGTAGACAACGTACTGTCACTAGTAGCTGGCTGTCGTGCAAATATAAGTCTGCACCGGCGAAAACGTTTCCTTGTAGCTTTCACTGCCCCCTCTCCTAATTAGCCATTTTCCAGCAGATAACTCAGTGCAAACATACTTTAAACAAGTAACCCGATTAGGAAACGGCAGAAGAGACGCCACAGGTGTCGGTTGCAAACCATGTCCTGGAAAGTGTCGACCCAAACACAAGACAAGGACACCAGCCCGGAAGAGGAGACGGACCAACCGCACCCAGTTTAGTCGTGAATATATTCATTTTCCTCCGCCAAGTCAACTTATGACCACCTCGAGCCTTGCTCCACCCTACATCTGGCAGACTAAGCAAGGACCTCCTAGGTAAGCTCTGACCAGGAATACGTAGCACGTGGCCGAGCCAACGCAATTTTATCACCACACTCCGTTGTTCTAGGAAGCTTGCAATATTATTACTATTTAGTGCTCGCCTGCGTTCATCATCGTTGCGGACACACTGGTACCATCTTACACCAGCTTTGCTCCGCAGACAACGATAATCACAGACCTGGAATCTTCTCAGATCTTCAGACCGAAGGGGGCCAAGTATCTATCCCATAGAGCAGAACGTCCTTCATTGTGGCCTTGTATACACGGCCTTGCAGTCCAATAAAAATTCCATTCTGTCACCTAAAACCACGTAGGATAAAGAAAGCAGCTTTGTCCTTTGTAGTGGTAAGCTGACTCTATTTTCTATGAGCTCATCGTCTCTAAGGCAGCTGTCAAGATGAATGCAATGAGTAAACACCACGAATTCTTCGTAAGTAAGGGTCAAAGTGTCATAAAGTGGATGGTGGTACTGCAGAAACACTGCACTTTGAAGTTGCAAAGTGCATATCAAATAATGGAAGCACACTAGACACGCAATTCATGGTTGACTGTTCCACCGCAGCATCGTGGATTAGCAAGACGGTATCGCCCGCATAATCAAAATCAACTAACATTGCACCAAGCAGGACCTCATCGCCTACATCGCGAGATTCTGTAAGGAAAATGTCAATTATTTAGTCCACAACGAAATTGAACAAATATGGGTAAATCAGAAAACACCGACGAAAGCCACCTGTGGTCGAAACGCTATATGAAAGATCACCGTAGACACTGATCTGGCCTATATTGTTCGAGTATAGAGCACATAGGTTGGTTACATATTTCGTGGGGACATTTTCCACGCATGTATTTCGAACAGAATCGGTAGGTAGACTGAACCGAATGCACTCTTTAAATCGAGGAACACAGATATTGTCGATCTGCGGTATGTTTGGCGCTGCTCTAGCCCCTTCCGCAAAGTGAATATATGGTATAAACAGCCACGCCCAGGACTGAAACCGACGTGATCTTTCCTAATTCGAGATTCTCGTTCCACAGTGATCCGAAGAACGATAATCGTGGTCAGTAATTTTGTCTCAACTGGCCTTAGGCTAACACCCGTGCGGTTAGAACAGTCTGCGCAACTGCCCTGCATGCATATTGCTACTATAATCGATTCGCTCCAATCAACCGGGACCATCTTTTCATTCCAGATACGTTCGAATAGTGCTTTGTGGTGGACCTCACCACGATCCTTGAATAATGCACGTGGGAGGGAATCCGGGTAAGCGACACGAAAGCAATTGATTGCTGTGATCACATTACGGATCTCAGCCACCGATAGAGGCACTAAATCAAACATCAATGACTTATCCTGCATCACCTGTGTAGGAAGAGGTCTGAGAGCAGGTGGCCAGCTGAAGTGATCTTCAAAGTGCTTCACCCAACGTGCCATACGGTGCTCCTTATTGTGTATAATTGCACCTGAGCGGTCTCTGATTGTCTAACTGAAGCTTGGTTTCCTGGGACCAGTGCTTCGGATCAGCCGGAAGAGCTCACTGTATTTGCCTACTACTACAGCCGTCTCCATTTCTTAAGCCCAACTGGTCTACCAGACTTATATCAGCAAATAAACTCCGCTTTAGGTCGCACCCAGTAGCCCGTCGCGTCACGTTGTGCTCAGTGCCAGCCGGGAGGTTTCTTCTAGATTCCAACAGGTTCACCGACATCTCGGATATCCAGTGACTGGTGCTTTGAAGATTGATAGTGCTACATGCAGATACACCTGCGTCCTACATGTCGGCCGAGATCATATTCCATTAAAGCTCAGTGTGATTAGAACAAGACAATGAATGTTCGGTATGAAGTGAGTCTTCATAGGCTTGCCTTACCGAGGGCTGAGACAAATTCTCATTTTCGAATCGGAGTGGACGCTTGGTGCCCTTCCGGGTAAAACACTTGGCGAAACCACAGCATACCAAGTCATGAACAGAGTCGACTCAGTACTCCAGTACGAGCATCAATCCTAGATAGAACCACGCCATTTGTAATCTGCGGCTATGTGGTCACTTTTGGTCCATTGCCGGCCAGCTACTAGGGGACGCCAAGTTGCACTTCGGCGCCCACTGTGTCTAAAAGCAGTGCCACTAAAAACCACTTTTGCTCCGCACACATTTGTAGCAGGCGCTCACCGTTGTCAGTCCGTTCTGAGTTCAGTCCATAATTATCATTCAGCTGAGCTTCTGAAGAGCACAGACGACCTAGTGTGCGTTCGTATCCCCTACAATTACTAAAATATCTAAACTAGTAGCACTGCGTAGTAGCACGTTCAGTTCGTGCTAGAATGTGTCCATGGCAGCGT
>CALYDF020007676.1:0-12308 GCA_944474145.2 Dicrocoelium dendriticum | reverse complement strand
GTAACTGTTTCAGCAGTCGCACACGAATTTGTATATGCAGTGTGAGTTGGCCCCTATCGGTTGAGCTCCCTTCGTTGGAGGCACCGGCAAGTTATAGGTTCTATTGATGACCACAACCTGAGCAGCACAGTAACTTCTCTGCGTAGCAGAGATTAGACGTTTGGTGGTTTTCAATGCAGTAAAGTCACCTTTGAAAGGCAACTTGATTTAGATCTTTTTCGTGGCTGCCGTATGCACCAAGTCTTTTGGTTCTCGCTGTTAGCTGTGCTTCTCTATAAATCTACGTGGATAACCATTTGCAATGACTGTTGTTGTAATTAACTTAGGCTCGTCGGCTAGACAATCAGCGGAGCAAATTCGTCTAGCACGAGTAACTAAAGTTTTCACAAGTGTCCGCTTGTACTGCACTGGTGTGAAGCTGGTGAAGTGCAGGTATTGGCCGGACCAGGTTGCTTTCCTGTAGATAGACCTTTTAATGAGCCCGTCATCCCTGCGATTGATGAGGATGTCTAAGAATGGCAGACAGTTGTTTTGTTCCACTTCGCAGGTGACCCGCAAGTTGGTATGTGCCCTGTTGAGTTGCTGCACAAACTGGACAATCTGCTGCTCCGATGAACAAAAGGCCAATATGTCATCCACATAAAGCTTATAATATGGTAACTGGGCTATTTCTGCGGATATGCCTCTTTCTATCATCAGCATGAAGAAATCGGCAAGTACAGGGCCTAGTGGGCTACCCATTGCCACACCATCGATTTGACGATAAGGGATGTTCTGAAAGTGGAAGCCAACATTTGCTGTACACAGAAGTAAGGATTCCTTTAGAAATTCTACTGGAATTGGCAACGAATAACTAGATTGCTCAACTAGCTCACATATGTAACCAACAGTTTGCTGTAGTGGAATGTTGGTGAATAGAGATTCAACATCCAAGGAACACATGACCTTATCGGAGAGGTTGATGTCATCTAAATCATCGATAATTTGAAACGAATCTTTAAGACTATATGGATTGGACAGTTGTCGTAGAGGCGAAAGTATCTTCACTAGCCAGCGAGCCAATTTATGCTGCGGTGCATTTACCATTGATAGAATCGGCCTAAGTGGTACTCCACTCTTGTGTATCTGCGGTGACCCATATAACTGCGGAGTAGTGCTGCCACATGGCTTCAAACAATTATAGGCGTCATTATCAATCACGCGATGAAGGAGAAGCATTTCAAGATGGGCAGAAATGCTAGTTTTAACGTCGGCTACGTTCTCCATCTTATTAAGTCGTTCGAATTTGCTCGTATCGTTGAGTATGTTACTCATTTTCTGAGCGTACTCGGCCTTTTTCATGACCACAACTCCAGAGCCCTTATCCGGTTTCATCACAACTACGTTCTTAGTACGCAGTTCACGCAGTGCCTGAAGGTGTCGGCCTGTAAGTGTGCATTTTTCAGTCACTGGCACAGTCTTAACTTCGTGGGCCATGTCGGTCAATTTGTTTCTAAACCAAACAACACTCTCAGGACTGGATGGTTGAAGCTGCTTAAATTGATCAAAAAAGTTCTCAAACTGATCTTCTATAAACAACCCGTTCAGTCTTCTAGGAGGAATTTTGTAATCAAGCCCATATGACAAAGCTTCTAACTGCAAAGCGTCTAGTTGTACGTCTGATAAAGTCACCACGTACTTACTAGGATCGCGAACGATTGACGCCTCACCCTTGGTGTTCGTAAGCGAGTTCTCCAACCGAGTATTCCGATTTCGCCTTGTACGGTCGAGAGTGGATTTGCAAAAGTTAGCGAACACAACACGACAACACAAGGATAGATCCTCTACCACATGGAGTAGCCGTGCGTGAGTTTCCAGTAAACTCAGAAGTTTGGACTCTGCTGTCTCCAAGTGAGCGGATGCCACACGTTTGAGGTTAGCCACAGATGGTTTGAGTTTATTTCTACGCAGCAGTGTGAGAACCGAGCCGGGGTATCTATGCAGGAGAATACATTTTCTAAGAAAGGATATTTCCACGTGCGCACACGATCTTGCACATCAGGCTGACTATACGATGAAGCAATTTGATAGTTTCAGCGGGAGTTCGTCGTTTGAGAAATTTAAAGCAGTTAGTCCCCTTCAGAAATTTGAAAAGTACGGTAAGAAGACGAAAACTGGTAGATGCAAGCATTTCGTATTGTCTCCTCAGTACCATTAACAATAACCGGTATGCAACTATATACCTAACTATGTGTGTGACCGAATAAGCCAGTTTTCGTCTTCTTACCGTGCTTTTCAAATTTCTGAAGGGAACTAACTGCTTTAAATATAATTTACGGTTATATAAGCGAAAGACATCATACGCCCTGGTACATAGAAGCTATGTTTTTTGAACATGCTGCGCTGCTATAACACGTTTTAGTTGTTTCGGATCCCAGTCGGAATGGAAGAAATGATCTTCACCAATAGTACTCCACGCACATAGCAGCAGCGTTCGAATTCCGATCGCTCCGACCTAACTAATCTAGCCACCACACGTAGTACACCCGAGCTGAGACTGGAGATAAAACGTGTAAATTCGCACGACTACACCGATAGCTAGCAAAAAGTGAGGGAGTGATAACAATAGCTCGTTTATTGATTCGGCCAACGACAAAGCAAGCCACCTACCCCCTTTTATATTTAGCTTAATAGTAGGGCAGGATACTACGTAAATTATGGAGGAAGGTGGATGTTGTTGTTGACTTACGTGAGTTGCTGCGTATGTAGCGGTAGCGTCTTGAGGAAGAGTTCGTCGGCTCAATGCATCACGGCACAGTAGAAAAAGCAGTATTCGGCGGAGTGCTTCATAGTTCCTTGTGACTTGAGGAGATAGACGCAAAAAGTCATGAGGGCAACTCGGTTGATCCACTTCTTCTTGAGGCGCTAGATACAACCGTAATTGAGGTTCGTCACAGCCAGCTTCCAAATCAGATAGTCTTCCACATGCCCGGAAAAGCACTAGACTGCAGTTTCAGCCAGTTGGGCATTATCAATAGTGTACATCCATTGGTTCCAACAGAATTCGAACCCTTGACTACCAGCGGCTTGCACCGCCAGTCGGCAGCGCATGGCAATGGGACACGGGGGGACAGCTTCGGACCGTCATGATTTACAAGCGAACTGTGTTATAGCGCGTCTTATGCCTCACTGCCATGCAAGTTACGAATGTTGCAGAGGACAAGTTTGGCCCCGAAATTCACGACGTCCAATAACAGTAGCTATGTACGACGTAAGGCTTAGAAACTGTTAGGATGGATGCATTTTATGTATTTAGGACTAGGGAATTTTGATATAGATAATTGAGATTCGTTACAGTCAGCTTCTAGTGCTTTTCCGGACATGTGGAAGACTATCTGATTTGGAAGCTGGCTGTGAAGAACCTCAATTATCCATATCAAAACCCTCTACTCGTGATTACATAGATACAAAAATATCCGACAGGGCGCTAGTTTTTTACCGACGAATTTTGAGTCGCCGCATGGTGACCGTTTGGTTAAGGTGAGCACGAGCGAAATCTACGCAATTTTCCCGGATCTATGTGAGCTTGACAGCATACGCATCGCGTTGTACTTAGTTAGCTCTTATGATTGCAACATTACTTTGGGGTAATGAAAGAAAAATGTCCTGCACATGATAGCTATCTGATCAAGTTCGTCCTAAAGCACTTTAATTTTGCGGTTCAAATTCATTCATTCGCAGTTGCGAAAAAGCATTGGGCGCCAAATTTAACGATACCGTTTGCAACCATTTCGACTCCAACGTAGCTGAAAGTGCTTCAAATTGGCCAACACGCTAAGTTCAGTCCAGCACCTGTATGTGATTTCGACATTGCACCTTTTTAACCACAGGAGCTAAAGGTATGTGAATGTTGCTAGGCCCATGTGCCATATATTTGTCATCCTCTAGTCTGTTTATCCATCACACCCACGTTTTTTTTCCATTTAACTTTCACAGGTCTTATGATCTACTTTGCTTACGGCTGGCGGCACAGTTCATACGCCCACGGATCCGGCGAAACCGGTAGACTCATTGAGGAGCCAGCCAACAACGGTACACGTGGGATCGATACTCCTCAGGTTGTGGATGAAGTAACTAAACCCGAGCCGAAAGTGGTCTACGATTAGCTTGCACCTGCTGTTGTCCTCAGCATGCACTCTGCATTTACGCCTTTCCCGCGTCTCCTTGTCCATCCGTGCGTTTGTCGTCCGTCCATCAGTCTCGTACACCTATGAGCATCTGTCAACTGACTTGTACTTCCATTCGATTGTCCTCGCCCCATACTACACCTGGTGTCATGAGTGCGATCAGGTGGCAACCGCTGCACTGTGATTTCCATGATTCTTGTCGTTTCCGTACTTTTAACCGCTTACTTCACTATGATCTGGCCACGCCAGTGTTCACGGCATTCTTCGCTAGTCGATACAAGCTTCTCTTCTCAATACATTGCTTGCGTTTGATACGAACTGCGTTTGAGGAAAATGTTATTGTCCGTAAGTATAGCTACAGCAATAGTTTTAACCCCCACATTTTTTGTAAAACCACTTCGTCGCTTGGGGTCACTCCTTCCATTCACATGCTGAGGTATAACTTTTGGTGCTTAAAACACTGTTAAGCTAGTCAATGGAGATGAATTCAAAGACCGGCTAGATGAACTGGACTAGTCAGAGCATCCTGGTACTACATAGACTTAATATATTCCTCTCATTCGGTAACAGAGCCTTATTTTCGGGTAATTTTATGCACAGAAAGCGTTTTACAGGATGCCTATTGCAATCCAATCACACGTGCCTTCACTCCAAACTTATCACCTCATTTATTTTAGTTCACGTCAACTGGGAGGATTTGAAAATTCCTCCACACCAGCTATGCATCACGGTAACTAAGTCAATCACGGATGTACAAAATTCATGAAATATTAATTCAGAGTAAGGAACAATGATGTTGTATTTGTGAAAACTCTTCTTGGATGAAGGGCTAGAGGAATCGGTGTCACGGCTACAAATCGCTGAACTACTAAAGACGTGGCCTAAGAGTATTGATGTTAATCCTACACTCAAAACAAATGGTCGCATAGCTACTGAATAGCTGGTGTATGTTTTGTTGCACGCCGACATCTGAGCTTCGGCTGAAGAAACTCAGTGATGCGCCGCTTAGAGATGATGTCACTCAACGAACCAAGCGCGATGTTAAGTATAATGGAACGATGGGAAAAGACGCAGATGCTTAGAAATTCCCGCAGGATAGTTAGAAAGCGAACCACAACATGGTGGATGGAAAACACTGATAAAATTAAAGTCGTTTTGGTGGACTCACCAAAGTATTAATACAGAGGCGTGCAGGAAAAGCTAACATCAGTTGTGTAGGTTAATTCTGGCTATGCAACTTACATCACCGTACATCGCCTGTGGAGATCCAAGCTGTATCTCGGAAGGTAAGTGAGATAGGGCAATATCCAAGCGTTTTTAAAGACAGGTAATGGGAAGGTGGAAACAACATAATTTGGGTGGGTGTTCCAAGGCTGTCACACACGAAAAGAATAAAAGTTCCGTTGACATTCTAGTCGACAGTACTGCATGGCTAACTTGAACTGGTTTCCCCACAAATTCGTGTTGTGGCTCAGTTGTAGTAGGTGACAGCAGACGTGGTTGTGGCTCCCTAGAACCTGCTAGACCACAAGAAGGTCGCCACATAGTTACCGGTACTGGCTGCTGTATACTTTTAGGGTCCTCTGCCCAAGTCGAAAAGGAAGTTTGAACTACACTTTGACGTGCCTCGTGGCTCGTCGCTGTGGAGTCGCAAGCGCTGCGAGGTCTTGCTTGGGCCAGGGCTGCCATACCTGGATTGCGTATTCCACATGAGGCAGCAAGTACGTTTTAAGCAAGTGCGAACAGACAGAGGGATCAAACCGCTCAACTGCTATCCCCAGCAAGCCGAGGTATTGGTTTCCGGTCTTGGACGCCTTCTCAGATTGTTCTGAACATCCCAGATCAGCCTAGATTAGTACTGCGTGGTCGCGCTCCTGGGTGACTGCTTGCAGGACGTTGTCTCCAAGCTTGTATGACGATCGGCTGGTAGCGAATGTGAAACACTTTACACTTCCCCGAATTGAACTGGAGCAGATTCTGAAGTGACCACCCATACGCTCTGTCCAGGTCTCGCTGAAGTGCATCGTGATCACTTGGGTCGGTGATCGTCCGCCACATCTTAATATTGTCAACGAACAGCAAGAAATCTGAGGCAGTCAAGTGCGTTAGCTCCTTAACGAACATGAGAAACAGACGATGCCCCAGACCTGATCTTTGCCGAACTCCACATTCGACATGAATCAGACCGGACAGCGCATTTCGAACTCTGACCTGCAGTTGCTGGTCCTGCAGGAAATTCCTGATCCACCCAAAGACAAGATCCTCAACTCCATAGCTATCCAGACTGTAATGCAGAGTGCGGTGGTCCAGTCGGTCGAACGCTTTGGAGAAGTCGAGTTAAATGACATCTGTCCCACTGCCTTCTTTCCGACTTCCGCGTGTAATCACTAGGTTGATAGTACGTGAACAGTGCTGGCGGAAACCATAGTACTCGGGTGCCGACCGGTGGTGCCTGCTGGCGCAGAGTACAACTGACACCGCCGGTCTATTACGCAACAGCTGAAAGCAAGCCTTCGCTCTGATTGTGAATCTTGGTGGACCAAACAAGCTGATGACCTGAAAGCCACTGCATTAGCTGACAACTTCCCCCGTCTGTTTTACATCATCTGGGCCACCAGTTGCAATTTCCACGCTATCATCCAGACGATTTGCGAATCAGACAGCACGAAGATCGCCAATCTTCACAGGCGATTGTGTCGCTGTGCAGAGCATTTCGCTCTTTAATTCAACCACCCAACACAGCCCCATGTGACACCTCTAGCCCCAATGTATGATGCTTGGCCTGTCTCCACAGCGCCCCTCCCCCAAATGAAGCAGGGATACGAAATGCAATCCAACCTTTGAAACTCCACATTACTCCGCGTCCCGACAACCTACCACCGGCTCTATTCAAAGACGGCGGGTGTGTAGTTGTCAGCGGAATCCTATCGCTGTTTACGCAAGTTTGGACTGAGGAGTAGGTTCCGAACACTTGGAAAGAATCGGTCATTGTTCCGATTCACAAGGAGAGCTCCCGCAACGACTGCTGCGACTACCGTGGAATCTCGTTAATCTCTGACGCACCCAAAATCTTCGTGTCGGTCCTACTTCGCAGGCTTTCAACGACTAGAGAAGAGTTTATCCGAGAAGAACTTGCCGGATTTCTTCCAGACTGCGGCTACATCGATCAAATCTTTATGCTTCGCCTAGTTCTCGAACTATGTCACATCTACCGGCCGCCAACAATCCTAGTGTTTTTGGACATCCGAGCGGCATTTGATTCAGTAGATAGATCTGCGTTGTGGAACTGTTTACTGAAGAAAAGTGTGACCGACAAGTTTGTAACTATCTTGTAAGAATGTTACAGTCACACGTCGGCGAAGTCAGGGCTTACCGCACGCATTCTTCTTCATTTGCTGTGACCAGCTGTGTGCACCAAGGTTGCCTTATTTCACCTTTCCTCTTCAATTTCGCCATCCATATTCTCCAAAGTGCACTGGAAGGTGTCTAGGAGTGCGGCGTTTAACTACTCCCTGGAGACCGAGTCACAGACATGGACTACGCCGATGACATCGCCTTGCTGGTGGACGACCCACAATCCGTCCAGAGCGCTTTGGATCGCCTGGCGCTGGAGGCGCATAAGTACGGCTTCTGCTTCACTCCGGAAAAATGTAAAACGCTGCTCCAAGATTGGCAGTTGTCTGAACATGCGCTCACCATTGCTGAACATGTTCTGGAGCAAATCCCTTGCTTTACTTATCTAGGAAGTTGCATCACGTCTGGTGGCGGTGTTGGAGATGAACTCTTACAACGGATTACAAAGGCCCACCTTAAATTCATCAAACTGAGACACCTATGGCGTCGTTGTGATGTCAGTCTCAAGCTCAAGGGCATGGTGTACAATGCTTCCGTTCTTGCAGTACACTTGTACAGCTGTGAGACTTGGCCTATTTGATCGGATGACCTGAAGCGGATGTCATTCTTCGACAATCACTGTCTACGAATGATTGCTCGGGTGTGGTGGCAACACCACGTAAGCAACGCAGAGGTGCGAGACCGCTTGCTTGGGGCGAATAGTGCCAGTCTTCAGGAGGTTATTCTCCGACATCGCGTGCGTTGGCTCGGGCACGTTCTGCGCATGCCAGCCCAACGCTTTCCACCTCAAGCGCTATTTACACCCCTAGGGAGAGATTGGAATAACTGCCGCGGTGGACAGCCCATGATGTGGCGAAGGAGCATGAAGAAGGCAACCTCAAATTTAGAGACAGTCGGACCAGTCCGTCTTCCAGGTTGGGGCCCACGAGATGCTGAATCTCAGTGATTGGAAACATTAGACGTCATGGCCCGCAACAGACCTCAGTGGCGTCAATGTTGTTCTGCCATTTTACAATCCCTTTGATGCACACAAAACTCACAAAACAAAACAACAATTACAAAATGGTGTGTGTAAAACCAAAAAATTCGTTTCCCATATTTTTTAATAACAGTTCGTGTTCCCATCTTCTTCACTTTTTTCTTCTGCTATGGTTCTGATGGCACAATGTTTGTTAACAGACTGAATAAATATTATATATATAATATGATGTGGCATTCTAGATGGTCTACTAAAGACTCAGCGATGATTGTCACCCTTAACTTTGAGAGCAAAGGAAAATGAACCATTGGACGATAGTTGGTGGGTCCCGAGCGATTACAGCTTTCAAAAATTGATGTGCTTAAGCCATGTTTTCACATGGTAGACAAGCTTTGCTGGTCCAAGCAAATTTGGAAGGAAGGCGATAATGAACCGGCCAGGGTTATTGCTGCTACGTCCAGCGTCCTTGGGTGAATATAGTCTCTTTCGGGAGAGCTGTAGGTGCGTAGTGAGAGCACTTTCTTCAACACAGCTGTGGCAGTAACATTGACGTTAATGAGTGTTGAAACTGGGGCTAGGGATGTAGGTATGTAACAGTGATGGACGTCCCTTTGGATGGTTGGAGCCTACTGCATCGGTAGGGTGTCGGCTGCTTTAGGCACTCTGTGCCACTCCGACTGGCTTGTTAATTGTGGAAGAGGGGGGATACCGAGCTTCACTTTGCGGATGGTGTTAACATGATTGTATATGAGCTATTTATTCTTGACAAATTTAGTGGTCAAATATTGTTGTTGAGTCCATTTGTCCTCACGTGCAAGAATGTTACACTGCTTGCGCTGGCTCACGTAATCGCTCCAGGTTTCGAGGCAAGGACGAGCTCTGTAAGTGTGCCAAGCTGCATTCCTTATTGACATGCGCTTGCGGGTTTTACTTCTGATGAAAGACGAGGGATTAGTGGAGCGAACCATCTTCGTTTCTGAGACAGTTGCGATTAACTTGCTGAAAGGTCCAATAAACTGAATCCAAGCGCTGTTAGGTGAGCCAGTTTTCAAGAATTCTCAATCTGTCGTCACAACTAAGTCGTTAAGGATGTTTTAATGTGTGATATTACATGTTAGTTTTGTGTGCTTTTCTCCTGATATTCAGCATAACACACATAGTTGTAAAGCATGGTAATGTGACCTCTTAACACTAGTGAGGTGTCTACAAATGGCTTATCGACCATGAGTTCCTCATTTGTAAGTATGAGTCGAATACCGATGGTTTGTTATCAGTACTGTACCTGGGAGGTGAGCTGATGTGATTGTAGAGTGGGATAATTGAGACAAATCTTGCAGTTCGGCCTTGTATGTTTCGCTGGGGATGCCGAGTATCCCAAGTCCGGCATGTTGAAATCGTTGGAGATAAGAACTTGGCTGTAAGTTGGGAGTAAGCATTTTGTCGGTGATGCTATCAGGCGGGAATCCACCTCTGGAGTGAACGATGGGGAGAGATATACTACTGCCACGAAGCAGTTATTGTTATGTCGGAGACGCACAGGCCATCGTAGCGAATTGGTGGCCCGCGTCTCCAGACCACATAATGGTTCGCACTGTAAGTCGTTACGACAGTATAGGACAGCGTCACTTCTAATGCTAGGACGATCGTGTCGGACCAAAAACATTCCCTGAGTCGCTATCCCGGCATCGGTAACCTTCGAGTGCAACCAAGTCTCGGTTATGTAGATGTAATACCAGGCGTCTTTTGCTGGGCGCAACCAAAGCTCAGTGATTTCGTTGAGGAGGCCTTGGGCGTTGGTGTACATGCAGGAAACTGTTTCGGTTAGCAGCAACGATCCGAGACACTTGTGGCTAGGATGAGAGGTTTTGCCGACTGTTGTGTGGTCGCCGCTAGTCGTTTCCTTGTGGTATTATCGGCGAGTCGCTTGGACTGGGGTTCGTTGGCATTGTGATTAGCTCATCTGACAAGACAGTTTACACGATGCATAGAGAGTAGCAGTAGGAGTGCACAGAAAGTTACTCCCTTCCTTTCAACCTGTTTATTGTGTGAATTTCAAATAAGGTCACTACTTCGTTTGTCTGCATTGGTGGGGCTTTAGGTCAGACGACAGTTTTGCTCTCCGCTTTTAACTGGAGCTCGGTTGCAGACTGCTGCGGACAATGCACCAGCACTGTGTCTGACAGCTGGGCGAGAAAGCTGATTGCCAACGCTCGCGTGTTTGCCACAAATCGGGCTTGAGAAAGCCCCTGCGAGCGTGTTACCAGGGCCCAGCCGAAAGCTGATGAAAGCACGCGTCAGACATCACGGGCATTGCCTTGAACCGGGTAGGCGGAGGAAGACTGAAGCGCCCGAGCAAGACGGTGAACTGGACAGACGGAGCGGACAAGCAAGTGTGGAGTGTGGGTTTTACAGCCAAATCCGCCTGATGATATCTGGAGGGTTGGTGAGACCGACATATAAGTATGAGCGTTCTCTGTCCTAATACAACTCTAGTCTACTGAGTCTTCTTCTGTCTTCCTTCCTGTCGGGTTTGTCAAAACGTTAAACAGAGCAGGCATAAGGGTGCAGCTTTACCAGCTGACGTTGATCAACCGGTCGATTGTGGGTACAGCGTTATAACAGTGTCGGATGAACCAACAACTAAGTGAGTGACCAGACTCTTCATGCTGTACGTGGGAGATCAGATTTGGGATTAATTACGAAGCTGATGAATAAGGCATGGAATCAGTCCTTAACTGCCCACTGAACAAACGATTAGTCATCGGCTACTCACTGGTCAGCGAAAATTCACATATGAATTGCACAACCCCCTTCACGTTGTTGAAATACGAGAAACTTACATGGAGGTACCCTAATATCCATGGGCTCCGCAGTAAACTTCGCTAACTTCGGGTACGTCAGGTCTCAAATGTTTGGGACCTAATTTCCATTACCGAAATTTAGTTGCAACAAGCAGTGGCTGATGCTGAAGTTGCGATAACGGTAATGTCTCATCCGTAACGACCGTCCCACCAGTGGAGATTGGCCCTACTGTACTGCTGCAGGGAACTGCAATGTGCACTAGCGAATGATATGGAAACTCATATTACCGACTCACTATGGTGTTGCCTCCGACAGACACACGACTCACGCCTAGGAACTGGCGTTCAGCACCCCCAAGTTCTACTCTGGAAACGGATTCCAGCGTGATACTTACCTTGAACAGGGCAACACGCCAAAAGTACAGCAACATTCTCCTCACCGTGGAGTTCAATATACACGGTCTGTAGGTTTCGGTGTCTTCTAAGGAACAGTTTATGGCAGGCGTGCACAACTGTGTCGCTAATATTCCGTTGTACAATCAAGTCACCTCGCCCACTGGATTCAGGACGGCAAACAAACCATCCATATTGGAGCTTGTGCTTACCAGTGAAAAGCTCATGATCTGCGAGTTATTGATGGAAAATCCATCAAGTCTTATCGACCATGTAGTTGTAACATTTAACTATTTTTCCTATAAAGCGTATCTATCTGCACACTCGGAATTAACTCATACAGTCACATACTAGCCCGTCCTGACAGCATTCGTCAAGGCATCCGCCTGGGAGTTCTTGAACTACAGTCCCCTTGACAGTGCCCTTGAAAGACTAAGTGACATAATCAACGGATCATCAGAAACCAAGACACTTCATTCCGTAAAAGTGCCTTCAATTCTAGGAAGCAGCTCGCGAAGATGTATGGCAATATCGGATGCTACTTAGCGTACTTACAAACTTACCCTCGACCCAGAGATTTTGGGCAGCTTCTTGACTCACTGCAGCAATCGTATC
>CALYDF020007675.1:0-12298 GCA_944474145.2 Dicrocoelium dendriticum | reverse complement strand
ACTCCGGTTGGTCTCGCAATGAGGCCTATTCTTGAGTATGGCTTACCGGCTGTTCACCCAGTCACGAAGTTTAAATGCAACATGCTTGTATGAATACAGAGGTGTGGTTCCAAATCGGTCTCGGGGTTACCTGATATGCCCTACGCTGTTCGTCTACAACAGATTCATCCGTTTTCTTTGGATTATCGTTGTTACCGGGGAGACCTGATTTACACCAAGTCTGTTCTTAGGGAAGAATTGGGGACCGATTTGCAACCATTTTTCCAGTTGAACACTGAAAGCTCGACGGGGGACACGATTGGAAGTTGTTTAAGCCGAGGAGTCTCTGTGTCTGTCAGGTGGTAACTCTATCCACTTGTGTGGTGAACGACTGGAACTCTCTGCCAGAGCCTGTTGTCAACGCGTCCAATGAGAAGAGTTTTAAGAGTCTGTTGGACCTCCATTTGCTCCGTGTGCCGGGATTGTCTTGCTTTCGTTGCAGCTGTAACGGTCCATTGTGAATGCCATTTCTCAAGGTCACGCATCGCGCCTGCTCCGACCAGGATGCGATGAGGTTGACAATGGTTTCCCATTCTGCTTTCTACAATTCAATGGTTCAATAGTGACGGAGTGTAGCTTCCGAATTAATCAATAAAACCACATGAGGCAAATTGCCACAGACCTAGTGGCAAGTAAAAATATGCCTACGCAGTGCAAATCGACACTGACCTACTGGTGAGTAACAAAAGTGCCAAGATCAGACGAGTCGGAAGTTGTAAAGATCTAAAGGTCTTAACAGTAAAAAAGGAAGACAGAGAACTTGTTTTTCGTTGAGAGCTATTACTCACATTACACAGCAACAGCTCTAAAGATGAGCTAACACGGTAATGACTCAATTTCTATTGTGCCACGCCGGCACCAAGCCAGATGGGGTGTGGAAATGCGGATGAAGCCTTTCGATGGACTATCCGACATGGAAGCAGGTCCCGAGGAAACGCTCCCACGAATAGCCATAGTACTTCACCTGAACTATTTTCAATAACACTTTCATCTTACTATCAACTTCTCCGTCTTTCTAACAAATTTAACTGATCAAACCCCCGAAAACCTATCTAGGAACTACTTTGGATAACTTGAACAAACATTTATCCTTTGAGATCCTATTGTACCAAACGATCAGACCACCTGGTTGGACGATATCTCGAACACTCAGGAAATACAGAATTAAAGTATACCTGCTACTAGCAATGGCTGTTGGACATGTGACCAGTGACGTTCAACTGTTTTCATTGATAGCGTTCTCAACCCGAAAGTCTGCGTACCATGAGAATTGCTCAGATCTGGCTTCGCCAGTTGGAAAGTGTCTATGCGCTCACCGCGTCCTCGTGGGCGTAGTCCTGGACGCACCAGGAGAATAACGTGTACAAATGCATGGTCGGAGTCCATGATTGAACTTCATGTTGAGAGACCATCCTGATCACAGTCTCTCCAAGGGTAACTGATCGCGCTGTGATCAAGTCACGTCCATGGCTCGTTCGAGCCTGGTTTTGCAACATGTCACTTTCCAGCGGGTGATGTATTGGAAGTTGGAGTTCTCGAAAAAGAGACGAGCATCTTCACGCAGGTGTAGCAACCGCTCACTGTTATCATTACAAGAGACTGCATCGTGTGATCTGCCTAGATGCTGTTCATCAAAGGATAGTTTTCCACATTGCGTACATAACCAGGCACCATTACATTATCCCTACTTTTTATGTAACGAAAGAGACCGTGCACTTGGTTATAGAAGTCATCTTTCACCCCGTCAGAGTTACCATTTGTGGGGGAGTAGACAACAGTGACATACAGGCGCCAGTTGTCTAGTCAGTCCTACGATGCACATCCGGCTACTGATTGGGACTCTGTCGATCAGAGTAGCTTTAACTATGGGGCTCATAAACATATCTACACCGGCTTGACCAGCATTTGGAACAGTAAGAATGTACTATCAGTGAAACAGGTAGGGACTAGTAGGGTGAGCCCAGTGCTTGAATCTTGCATGCATGTTTCAGGTAAGCAACAGACATTGATCGGTAGGTTCTCAGGTCTTCGGACAAGCGCTGCATCTTGAACCATCTGCAACAGAGTGTGTAAGTTGAGGCGTGCTAGTCACACTGTCAATCGAAGGTTCCAGCTAGAACTGGATGAACTGACATGATGCTCTTGATTGGACGTGGGTTTGTCTTCAGAGCCGGAGCGACGATCTGCTTTTGCTAGTGTAGAAAAGGGAGGGCAAAGGTTTAATCAAACAAGTGGGTGAGCTCCACGGGAGTCGACAAAATCTATGCCGGCATTGGAGTACGGTTGTATTTATGAACAGTTAGGAATAACAAATGTACAATAACAATCTGCGCTTCCAGCGCAAGCGTATCAACAACGCCAATTCAATCCAAAATGGCCAACAAGTATGGCTTTAAGTCACACTAGAACAAACTATGGTCTCAGTGCGGTGTGCATTATACAGGACAACGAATTCATGTCAAGGACCAATCAGAAAGAAGGCTACCCTGAGCCCTGGGTGTTCAACCTGCGCGTTACACACAAAGTGCTGATATGGAGTGTTTCAATTGTACCTAGAGGGGGCACAAAACGATACGCTACACGAACAAACCGTTTCCATGTGTATGACTTTACACACCTCAACCTCGCAACATTGTGGTCACTATTGCAGTGCGAGGTAAGGTGAGCTGTCAACCTAAAAAATATTTGACTTATTAGTGTCCAGATAGCTCAATGGGTGGTAGTTTAAACACTCCAGGACACTACTACCATCAGACGTTGCTATGTGAAGTGATAATGATATCTTTCAGAATTGGAAAAATCGGTCAACGTGTGAGCGATTGAATGTGATAAACCACCCAGCTAAATTGAAAGTGAACACGGAATTATGTTAAGATTGAATTACATAATCTGGATTGAGAGCCAGAGCCTATATAAAGTTTGGCCTGGGACAAGGAAAAGGGTGGTGGGAATTACAGTCAGGGGATGATTGAGCGAGACGAACGTATCGCAGGTTGGGGCGTCCGGATCTTCAACAAATGGGAGGGTCACAAATTGGGGGCTCGAAAATAGGGTGATAAAAGTGAACTAAGAATGGGATGATAAGGACGAAATGTGAAAGAGGAAATAAGAAGATGGGAATGCCTGAACAGTAGCATCCTCACCCCTGTCCACTCTGCTCGATGCAGCAGATATGGCACCTTTGTTTATCCTCTGCGGCGACCAGAGTATAAAGGAATTGTTCGAAGAGAAGGTAAATATATTGCGTGGGCAGGATACCATCAGGTTACCCACGTCTAGACAGGAGAATGGTTTGCGCTCTCAATCAAGCCTTTAATTGGAAAAACTGGTCACAAGGCAAATGTGGCATATGTTGCGGCTGCTAACTTAGCACCGGCTGCGATGAACATTTGCCGACATGTGGTTAACGCCCGATCCGCGCATACCATCTTGAAGACTCGAATGCGAATGGCTCACTACAATATACCACGATTCTTTACTTCGGATGGTCGAATCTGGCCAATATTTACAAGTCTGTGTAACGCTCGTTTCACGTTAAGACTACTGTACTATCAATGTCGCTCGTTATGCGTTAAGTTCCCTAGTTCGTTGTATGGTATGACATGCACTTGAACGCAGCAAGTGCTGCTGTGATTAGTCATTTGAAATGGCTACTCCTAAACGCGGTCAGTTGGAATCGTAACAGCCGTGAGAACAATGCAAACTCCTCAGAGATGTATTCGCGCATAAACATTGTATCTTTCAGAAACGCGCTGGGTTTGTGTGATCCAGAGACCGTTGAACTGTGCAACTCGTGTCAGTTGCTTGGTTTCGGTCCCTTTAAATGTACCTGCTTTATTGTCTCGCATTTTCCTTCCCATATGGGACTGAGCGAACCGTCCAGCGCAGACATTGCCATCTGCCTCGGGAGGGGTGTAACAGTCTGACTGCACCCTAACTGATCAGTCGAAATGCCTGTTATCCAGCTAGATCGAGTAAACTGCGTACCAAATATTATGGCTGTGCTCCGTTCAATCACCTACAATCTACTTCATAGATCTTGCACTACAAATCGACTCAGACTGAAAGTGGAAGCTGTACGTGATTTAAACGGTAATCCTGACACTTAGTAAATAACTGTGGACGTAAAACTCGCTTAGCGAGATTTATCACAGCGGGCTACAAAAGGGCGGTCACTAAGTCGCAAAATCTGTAAACACCAGTTCTCATATTTCAATATCATAAGGCGAGTGATCGATAACAGGGCATACGACCATAGTTAAAAGTGGTGAGTGGATAGGGGCGGGCGCGAACATGCATACAAGTGTTGTGTGTACGCAAACTGTATAGAGCACTGAGACGTATTCTCGGCTTTCCCTTATCCACTGTTGTAATAAACCACTCTCAGCATTAGACACGCTGCAAAGAGGAAGTGATGGGTTTGGTTTGACCTAAAATTCGTTGCGGAATCACGTGATGGTTGTGGTATTTCTTCGTGCGATACTACTAACACTGGACTGTGCGGTTATATGAGAAGGAAGTCCAGCCGTCTAGTTCACATAAACTAAAGTGTGACCTAAAGCATATCATCCTGAACTGCAACACTGAATGGAACGCACAGTGACTGTGAACAGAATCCGACGTCAATACCTTCAGACTAACTACAGTCTGGCAGCATTTCTGAGGTGGAAAGTTAGTGTTTGCTGTATAGGACAATACTCCCGACATCTGTTCACGAAGATTTGTGCCGGATGACCGGAACCACCAAGTCTATGTATAAATTTAGAGTATATATTGATGACATGAGATGTGGGCTCTTTTCAACCAGATCACTTGTTACTGGTCCATGGGAAAGTACACATGGCACCGACTGACACACGAGCTGACAGACCTCAGATCAACATCGTTTAAATTGCCATACAGTAGGGACTTCTCCATGCGCTCTTCTATTGGTCTCCAACGAATGCCTCATTTGTCAGCCTTTGGACTATGTCGCAAATCAGCTTGAATACAGCCCTCATATTCGCACTTGGCATGTCCCACAAACTGCTTCTCGAAGATTTAACCAAGCCAAAATTACTGCTCCTTTATTACCGCATTACATGACGGTTTCCGGGGTCGCATAGCGAGAAAGCACCAACTTGCTTCTAGCAGTTAACAAATTGAGACTAGATAGCTTTCCTTCACTTTGCTTCAATTCTGTCAGTCCGCATCACCCACCCAGCATTCTGTCATGCCGTTAAGCACCAAATGTAGGGAATTCCTTTTCAGACATGCTCGATTGAATGTGATGACACGACTCGGCATGTGGCTCGGAGCAACTGTAACTTGCACAGTCTCAGTAGACCATATCACGGAGTAGCCGGAGCCCGGCCAGGTCAGGGTGTGCCTGTGATTTTCGCGAGCTCACCTACTCAGAAACTTGGAGTTACCTTAGAAAATGCGTCCACCTTTTACCGTCTCCCTGCTGACTGACTTTATTTGTCGGTGTCCAACGGGCAAGCTTCTAAGGTTAAATTGCAATCACCAGCCCAACGAAGAGCGCGCAAACGAAGTTTTGAGTTTGCTTTGCACCTTATCAAGTCTTGTCAGGGCTGTGTGCTTCTGCGTGGTCATAGAAATCTCTCATGTGCCACTGTAGACAACTTGCATTTGTGTCTGGTTTTTGCGTCAGGGGACGGAACAAACGTGATAATCCATGACACATAGTTGGCATGAATGACTTACAGTTTTGCTTTGAGCTAGATTTAGAGGGAGCATAGCTGGCTTCCAGTGGGGGAACAAGGTTCATGTGCGCTATTCCTCGCCAATCCACCTCCGCGTGTCTACTTGTAAATTAGTAAGTAGCGTGACCGTTGCAACGCAGCCATCGTTGGATAAAAGTTGTTTGTAGATCACAAATACTGTTTTGAAGGCCAAGTGACTTGACTACGTATTGTGCCCAGGTAAGTTTCAGTGTCTCAGTTCGTTGTCCGCGTCCCATGACAAACTGCGCCCATCAATACGACTACAAAGTCTTCTTAGCTCACCCACCGGAACCGGGCAGCTTTCACCTTAAATGCTTTATCCGTAAGTTGACAATTTCCTTCGTAATTAGGTCTACACGTTACTGGTTTAGTGCTCAGAGGCAAATGTAGCAGCGACTAGTTATGTGTGCTCTGTAGTAGTTCCAAAGACTAATTACGATACTGTTTTTGAGAGCGTTCTGCGCGATGTGCTTGTTTAGTTGCAACTGAACACAACGATACATCAAGAAAATCATACTAGGTAGTACGTTGTCCTCGTTCACATGGGCCTAAGGACGCTCAGCAGTACTTATCTCTATGGGCAAGTGATGCTTGTAAGGGCATCTCTGCATCAAATCATAACACTCCCCCACAAATTCACGGAATTGCAGTATTATGGTTTGGGGACCCACTCTGTCATATTCCCTCATTCCAAGGCGCCTTTTGAATCGCCATCTAGGCTACAACTTGTTCCATGATTGGTGGACAGCGTACAAATTTCACCTTCCCATCGGGCTTAGGTAACGCATGTACTAATGGTTTGCTAGCACTTCTTCTTAGAGCTTTCAGGTATGTTGCCTCTAGTTAATCCCGAACTAATAAGGTCAGCATTCTGTATCGGTTAGCGTTTATGCTATAGGTATAATTATGAGGTGTGTAATCTGCGTGTATCACACCTGTGCATTGATGAGGCAAAACGAACTGTCCAGACAAGGCACATGAATCCCACGTGAAGTGATGTCACAAATCCCCCCCTTCGCCTACTCATAGTCAATCGGTCAAAAGGCGCTTTGTGCACCTAGGACGGTTGAATATTCCGCGATAACACAAACGTTTTCAGCAGGGTAGCACGATATAAATGCAACTCAGAAAGCTGGATTAACAAGTTGAAAATACAACACCGTCAAGATGTAAATTGGTTGGTTAATTCTCGGGCAACTTTTTTAGTCTAGCAACAATCGCGATAGATAGGTCATAACCGACCAACGGTAAGCTCGTGTTTGGGCATATATGGACTTGTGCTTCTATCTGATTGACGAAATCGACGCATATTCTGGGAATGCCCAATGAAGTGGGTGATTAGTGTCAGTAAATATCGTGGACGCTAGCCTCTTATTAGAACAAACAGGACTGGATATAAGTATATCAACAGAAGTCAAGTTTGGCATACCGTTAAGTCGGGAAAGTGTTTAAACCGCGTGGCGTTTAATCCAAGTTGCTTACTCGCTAAACTTGGAAAAATCACTGAAGAGTCGAAGTCCATTGCGGAAGAACACAGGCAGTGATGCAACAAATTAGCAAGTACTGAGAAACAGAGGAACTTGGCAAACGTGTGCCGTAGAAAAATAAGAACTTGCCTTTTGCAAACATTTCGTTTATATGATGTAACCAAGATAAGGCATAGTTAGACGTGAGACACAAGTACCTCACTTATGTGGAGTTCCGGGCACTGATTGAGAACCTGTTGATACCTATCTCCTCTGTGCAGTGAAAAAAAGCGTAATTATTACATTTTCACACGTTAAGCGCCTGCTCGCGGGCTTCAGACCAAAACGTGAGCTCGTTAAAAATATCTCGTAATCTGAATGAAGAGACAGTTGTGGTTTGATTGATGCCCAGGACAATGTTAGCTGCAGACTTCAGTAAGGTAGCCTTCACAGAGACTAGTATAGAGTTGACCAAAATAAAGAATATAACTGACTACAGAACAGTTACTTGAAGAACACCAGTGTTTACCGCTTGGGGCGGAGAGCTTCTGCCTCCAAGTCCAGTGGCCTGAGCACGCCGGGCAAAATAACCCCCAGCAAAAATGTGACAGGGCGGTATATTCCAGCACTGAATGAATCTTTCAGCAGCCGTTCCAAGTTTATGCAGGCAAATACGTTGCTGTAGACTAGAAAAATATTCGGATTAAGAGTTTCGGTGTTGTTCTCGCCCATCCAAGCACTCCACGACGCGTTTCATCCTTTTTTGGATTCATCATGTAGAGATAACCTGAGTTGGGGTAGAAGTCGGCACATAGTAGTTGGCGGATATGGTCATAAGTTCAGCGAGCAAAGATTGACATAGCGGTTGAAAGTTGATTGCCGGGTTTTAGAGCACTTGCAGTGTATATTGAAGTGTTCGCGGAGCTCAGTGGCTTAGTGATCATGGGGATGGCCGCTAAGCACTAGGCGCCGAGTTCCACTCCCAGCTCGGGTATCTCTAGCTGATGAGTTCAATCAAGAACGAAACGCGTGGTGGAGTGCAGGGATGACAGAGGGCGACACCGAAATCCACCACTTCGGTCGGATACTGTCCCAGTGATCGGAATGCCACATGCTGACTTCAAAGTCAACCGAAGCCAAAACTGAAATTGCATGTCGCAATCCAAGACGTATGGCGGGTACTCCAAAACCCGACAATCAGATTCGGATGCATTTGACTTTATTGTCCAGCGAGGGCAGAACCGAATGCTCAAGTCAAACTACTGCGTCTTGGGTTGACCTCGAACTACGGTTGGCAAATTCAAGTGATTCCACTGGTTCGTCCCAGAGGCTCACAAGTCCGATAATCTAAAGACCAATCAGAAAGAGCACCAGGCCTTCGTTTCGCTCGGTTGTGGCTCGTCAGTTGTATTTATTCCCTTTGCCCCCTGCGAGGAACCGAACTAGTGAACACTAGCAGATTATGCCAAATAGCCATCTTATGCCACTGAGCTACGTAGTACGGTGGTAAACCGTCACAGCTTGCAATCTAACTGAGAAGTAGCTCAACCTATCCTCCATCGTCATGCAGGTTCCTACCGATACAGGCGACAGTGGCTGGCCTCCGGAGGTCAAGACTTCCAAAGCACAGTCGTCATATATGACAGCATTTGAAAACTGTGAGTGAACATTTTGAGTACTCATGAGTAGGAGAATTTTAGATAAACATTTACAGCATGGCAGTGCAGTGTAGATCACGCTATTTCTCAGTTAACACGCTTTTGCCGACATGCCACTGTCACTCTTGGCTCAATGGCATTAACTGCTGGTTAGTATCCGCAACTTGCTGGCGGTCACGGGTACAGTTCCCTGTAGGGGACCAATGGAATGCGCACCACCTTAGGGCGAAGCGACCGTCTGGTGTTTTTCCGGATTGGTGGTTAGATTATTGTGCTTATGAGCAGCTGGGCAAACCAGTAAAGTTGCATCCAAAATCCTCCTACCTGCCGGTAAATGGAAGAGAAACAACAACTTCTCGTGACCAGTAGGACTCCCGAACTACAAGCAGTTGGTCGATACCTCCTTGATCCCTTCATTGCTATTGGCATCATACTGGCACTTCACCAGCAGGCAACAATTTTATATTATGAAAAATCCCATAGCAAGCAAAAGTAAGCGTAAGCTACAATTTGTATTCGATAATTCCTCATCAGGTTTCCACACTCTCATACAAGGAAAAACAAAATGGGTAGACAGATATTACCAGTCGTTAGTCCAGAAGCGAGTTAAACACTGACAGTGGATTGACAGTGGCTGACCGTTAGGTTACGAAACTGAACTCGTGGGTCAGAGGTTGTCAGCCATTTATGACAGGATAGTCCCAAACCACTAGTGAGCTCCTTCTTAACACACAGCTCCGGGTCATAAAGTTGAATCGCAATTGTCTCAGCAGCTTCTATACAAGTATTACAGGCAACTGCACGCATAGTGCTATTAAGTTAGCTTGTTAAACATATCAAAATAACGAGTTGTGCATTCAACTTCACGCGGGCATCAATTCATTCTCTCCCTGAGGGGTTACGTGCACGCACTATCAGTGACACTCTCATTGGTCATGGGACATTAGTTAATGGGACTCCCTGGATGTAAACACAGGGCCAGACTTATACCTCTATGGGGGACAGGTATGTTCCCGAATAGGTTGATACATTGGTGTTACCGGAAGGTAGACAGGCATGAGAATGTCAGTGCTAGAGGTCACCAACAGTACGCCTGACTTTAGCTGGTCAACCTAGGATGAGGTGTTTGAACGTTCTCCCTCAGCACCCCTTTAACAGATCTTTCGTCGGAAAGAGTTACTATTGATTCGCATTCTGACGCGGCGGGTAGCCGGTGTCCCTGTGCCAAGTTTCCAGCACTTGTCCGAGCAGTGCGTAACGTATCGAGCGCACAATATCTGATCGGTACAAGGTGCACAGTACCAGTGACACATTAGGGCTCCAGGGCTCCTTTCGTCGGAAAAATATACCGCCTGAAGCTAATAATACTCATAATAATAATGATAGTAATACTGGGCATATTTCTCATCAGCTGAAAAGCTGTGACAGTTTTTGGCACAGAACATACACGCACAGGTGATGTCATGCTCTTGCAAGCGCAATATCGAATTATCTTCTTATAATTGTCGGCATTTCTGGCAAGGTATTTGCCCCGTACGTTTGTCTCATGCAATGGTAGGAGGCAAACTTGCAGTCTAAGTTGGAGACCCGGAAGACTAATTACATTGCGTGAATTAGTGATATTACACCCGTTAGATGTTTTCTGGGATTCCATTGAATGGATGTTCAAATGATCTTCCCCACGAAAAATATGACATAATGGTGTCCAGGTAGAAGTAGCTTCCCAATTTACTGCGAAAGGATTTCACAGTCTCACACGACCTAATTATGAATGCGAACCGATTCCACAGAGAAGTATATATGGTGAGACGAAAGTTAGGCCGCAAATTTGTCTTGCATTGTGGTATAATCAGGGTAAGGCCTTTGTTACCTAGGTCTCGCGTGTAATTGTGCTGCAATGTTAAGGATGAATTGACTGCAATGGGTATTGTCATGAATCAGATTGCGCAGCAGTCTCTAGTTATCTTTTAGCCTTCGTAGTCACGGCAGGTCGAGATGGAGTTGCTGGCATCTGTAGGACTAGTTAATACTAGTCCGAGACGATGCGCGGAATTAAGCGCGGATATCAGAAGGCAATTGGAGTCGGACACAGCGGACTGTATTCGATGGGCTACAACGAGAAGCGGACGGATGAAGCGAGGCAAGAGCGTACACGTGAGCGCGGGAACTTACAAGGCAGTTGTGTCGAGCCGGTTGTAAGATTAAAACAAGAAGGAGTAATGTACAATCGGTCAACAAGTAAATTGTACACGAAAGATAAGAGTTATCTTTTGGGGCGCTACAGAGCTCCCCCCCTAGAAGGCTGAACATAGAAAGCCTTCGAAATCGAAAAGGAATGTCGAAACGAGGTTCGTAAGGCGAAATCGTGCCGAGTAAAAATGAATGAGCGTTCGTGTGAATGGGGGTTCGTCGGAAGTCGGAGTCCGCTGTGCCGTATATGATTCGTTATTTATTGAATGCAGGGCAAGTAGATATACCGAGCCTTTGGAAGGCGGCAGAGGACCTACGAGGTCGACGTGCACGTGATGGAAACGTGCGTCTGGCGTCGGAAAAGTGCCTAATGGGCTTCTCGTGTGCTTGTGTACCTTCGCGCGTTGACACGGAAGGCAAGCAGCTGCCCAAGTACGGACGTCCCGATTAACATTGCGCCAAACGAATCGTGCGGTTACGAGTTTGACCGATGCACGAACGCCTGGATGAGACAAGCCGTGCAACGCGTCGAACACGGTCTGTCGAAACTCGCGTGGGACGACTGGGCGCGGCGTGCCCAGAGATAAATCGCAGAGTATCGTTCCGTCTGATGATGTCAGCGGAACGGGTCGTATGTCCAATGAGGGAGACCTGCGTAGTAGATCAACCTCAGGGTCGTTAAGTTGCGCTGTGGCCATGGCTGTCAAATCGATAGCAGTGCCGGCGTCAGCGGAAATTGCTTGAATGCGGGAAAGTGCATCGGCGACGGCGTTGTGCACACCTGAGACATGCCGTATATCGGTCGTAAACTGAGCGATATAGTCAAGGTGGCGCGACTCTCTAGGAGAGTATCGGTCGGTAGTCGAGCCGAGCACGTAAGTTAGGGGTTTGTGGTCGGTGAAAACGACAAAGGAGCGGCCTTCTAGGACGTGTCGAAAGTGACGTATCGCTAGATATACGGCTAGTAGTTCTCTACCGAACGTGCTGTAGCGAGATTCGGTAGGTTGTAGGCGTTTAGAGAAAAAGGCTAAGGGTTGCCACGTGTCGGCTACGCGTTGCTGCAAAACAGCGCCGACCGCGACGTCCGAGGCGTCAGTACTAAGGGACAGTGGGGCGGTCGGATCGTGATGCGCTATGGAAGCTATGTTGGCGATAGCCTCTTTCAGCGACTTAAAAGCAGCGCGTGCTGAGGCAGGAAATTCGAATTTCTTGAGTTTCC
>CALYDF020007674.1:0-12330 GCA_944474145.2 Dicrocoelium dendriticum | reverse complement strand
GGTAAGTGGAAAGGTGGTTCAACGATTACAAATAACAGATGCCTCACAATATACCGATGTCACGTCGTCCTGGCACTTAAAATCTGCCTGGTCGTAATTGGGTATGAAGAGAATTACATTTAACGCAGGTGGAAAATGCATATCGTGCGCCGGGCAGCAGTCATCTCTGCAATTACACCGCAGCGTTGGATAATTCAATTTGAACGCAGTTGGGCACGTCGCTTACGAAGAATCGTCTTTGGATTGTGCAATAATAGTACTTATTATTATTACACAACAACGACTGTGAGCATTGGTTCTTTGGATTGTAGAGAGTAGAAAGTAAGTCCTTTGTCAGCCCCATCAGTTCGCGCTCACTGTAGGGATCATGTGAGTTGATGTGGCACAGTGTACCACAAGAGAGCATTGTGGTCACAATCAATACAGCCAGATCCATACTTGTACAACAAGTAGACGTCTAGCAACCTTTGGAAACATTCCACTGTCTGCGCACTGAGGCCTACCTCAAGTAAACTGTCCCAGTCATTCACCACACGCGTTGATAAAGTGATATCAGAGCGAACCCAATGCCTCCTTGGTTTAAACAGCTTCATACCGTTGAGTGGTGTTGAACTATCCGCACAATGACGAAAGATCTATTGTACCTCATTACACATTTCAGCACGGAGAATGCGCCTCGTGTAGATCAAGTCACCACGGCGAAGACGATACTCTAGGTAGCACGAGTGCATCCTTTGAAGGCCATCAGTGTAAGACAGGTTTCTGAGTGTCATGAAGGATTTCGATCCCCGCCGCTGAACCTACTCTGTCAGTACACATTCGGCTTTCGTAAAAGGATGGGTTGCTGGCAATCAGTAATAAACACTTCGTCGAATCTTAGAACTAAACAAAAGTGGGTACGTCTCTGCAGCCAACTGGGAAATGATCCCCTTATAGAAAAGAACATCATATTAGCAACGGAAACCTTCTTTAGGGTGTTGTGAGTGGTGCGTAGGTTTGGCAAGACAAGAACAACCAGGTCCTTTTCCAAGGTTGCCTTCGTGAGCAGGGAACCTCCAATGTGATAAGCACCAAAAGGGTCCGGGGCACCAATTGGGAGGACAGAACACTTACCATGATTAATGGGTAGCCGCCATTCCACTGAGTAGCAGTGCAACCAGTTCAGCGTTGTCTGTAGCCGATCAGCATCAGAAAGCTTTGATACCTCTAGCCATAGTTTCAGATAATCAGCATATTTGAGTTAATCAGTTCGGAGCTCGGATGGAAGAATATTGATGTAGGTTTTGTAGAGCTCAGGACCAAGGAGAGAGCCAGGCGTGACCTCGCTGATCATGAAAACAGGACTGCAGTAGGTATCGTTCACTTTCCCTTCATGCTTCGGCAATTCCGAAATTCAGCGACCCAGAATTGAATCTTCCCAGAAACGCCGATTTCCGTGAGGTTAAGAAAGAGACGTCTATGAGGAACTTTGTCAAATGCCTTACTGAAGTCGATGAAAACGACACCCAGAAGATTACCGACATCCAGCCATCTCGCCCGTTTATCGCTGGTAACAAGCAAGTTAGCGAGAAAGGAACGTGCCTTCCGAAAACCATGTTGTGCGCATGAGATGATATGCAGATTCCCTAGGTGAAGGTCTAGGGCTCTCTTAAAAATTCTTTCCATGATTTTACAAATTATCGTTGTCGGACAGATCGACTGGTAGTTCACAGGATCCTGACGATCTCCTCCCTTGTATATGTATAGTAGTGTCCACTGAAATTCAGGTGGTCATTAGAGACCATACCTGCATATCTTGACTTAAAATACCTACGGAAATAGTACTTACCACGGAATTTTTATGGCATCATTGCGGAACTCTAATATATTGCCACTCAGTCCTCTACTGGTACCGCAGAGTAATGAAGCGCGTCATTCTGCGATTCACCATCTGTGTATTGCGTGCAACATACACACTCAGGTGCACGCCAAGGCATAGCCCTGAAGTCTGTAATAAGACATTATGACATCAGCTAGTATGTAATGCAACTTACGTTGCGAGCCGCTGATCCATCCCAAGTGTGAGCAATTAGATAGAACACTATTACCTCCTCCGTTTCCGGAGAAGAGCAACACTTGCATTGGATTGAATCGATGGAGATGCGCTTTTGCTTGGGATGAAATCGAGACCTCTGTATATCTGCAGCTGATTAGACGGAACAAATTTGTGGAAGATGGCCCCCACTCTCGCATAAATTTTCACGCACACCAGTGGATTACGAATGTTGACAGTCACCGACGGTCTGTTGCCAACAATTACAATTATGTACCACAGGAACTGCCGATACTCTGTGGCTTTCCATCGATCTGCATCTACGAAATTGCGGCACTTTCTGTGAAAATCTCCCGTCAGTGATTTGCGGCATTGATCTATCCTGGTGTTCAAATCAGATATCTACATGGCGGACAAGCGCAACTCCGTTGGTTCGGGAGCCTTGCGCCACAAAGTAATCAATGGCCTTATGAACCCAAGGCAAACCATGTGCACGTAATCCAGAGGAATGCAGGTTACCATGTCATTGCGAAGTGCCGCAAAGGGGCAATCACCAACATAATGTTCTACTTGAGGACGCAGACGGAAATCTTCATCATTCCTTAGCAATGATAGCCGTGTCCATTGGGAAAGTCATGTGGTCATCTACATGCACACCTATTAGAAATTTTTGAAATGTTAATGAAATTGAATACTAACCAGTAGCGGTACATTTCTCGCATGCGTAGTAACCGGGATGCTGCTTTACTTGTCGGATGTATGCCCGAGCAGCAGCATCCGCAATCACGCACTTAAGGTAAGTGTCACCAAAGGACTTTCTGGAGATATACGGATTGTAGGAAAAGTGCATCAAAGAAAATTAATACAAGCTTTAGGGCCTAAAGTAAAGAGCTAAGGTCACAAAGGGTAGTTAAGTAACCATGTCAGTCGGCCAAGGTAGTAGTATCGGCCGTATGAATCGTTTGTGTACGCATAATTCCGGCTTCAGATGATGGATGTAAATAGCCTCGATCTTGACCTTTCAAACAGCTTAGAAATCAATCCCAGCCCGATTTGACGCTTACCCACATATACGGATTGCTGGATGCATGCCATCTCTCAGCTCGGCAATGGTTGGTCGCATGAACTCATGTACATCTACAGGTTTCGACAAGCCGAAATACAATCCGACAATGAAAACGGATGAAGGCGGATCCTTAAGTCTAGCTAAGACAGGCCACAATAGTTTATGCGCACTGCGAAACGGGGTGAGTCCATCTATGCGTAGCTGCAGCTGCAGCTGCAAATCCCATATGACAGTGGCATCACTGGTATGCAACACGTGACGTATCCCTGCAATCAGTGCAACGTGCAGGTAATCGCTATCCTTAACAACGGTAATCGAACATCCACGTAGTGTGCGGAGCAATGTGCGAGAATCGCACGGCAATTCAGTGTGTAACACACGAAGGCGCCGTTAATCATGTTACAAGATGAAAAGTTTTCCTTACCAATCATCGACTCCAAATCTGTAAATCATGTGAACCAGAAGGAACAACGTCCACGGAATCCATTAATGACTAGGTGGAATTCCTAGCGACTTGTTCAAAGCTTCTGGAAAGCATGGGGCACACAACCTGTTCGGACCTGATTGGAGAATCATCTGGAAATACTGTAAACAAAGGAAGACGACTGTATACTGAATGTAGCATTATTCTGCATTATGCTGACCTAAGCATGTTTCATGAGTCGATAGATGTTAGATCGAGAGCAACCAGTATAAGGTCTTGGAGGTCGGCGAGGCATAAATTCAAAGTTTCACCGCGATGGCACCGTTATGTAAGATATATTTCTACTCATGGACGACCTCGATGCGATCAACCTGTCAAACAAGATCATGCGTTCCCTGGATGTGGAATCCGTCTTCACCACTGTCCCTCTACATGAGACGGTGGATTATGTGTGCAAACTAGCTGAACACTCTGGCTGTTAATTGCCGATTCCGGCCGAATTACTAAGGAATGCCTAACTGCTGTGAACAGGGAATGTTGACTTCTACTTTCTGAACACGCCATACCGCCAAGGCGAGGGGGTCACAATGAGCAGCCCACTGGGCCCTTTACTGGCTGATTTCTTTATGCTCACGGTCGAGAAAAGAATGTCCACGGAAATAGATCAGGTGTCATACTACATGCGCTATTTGGATGGTATTTTGGCTTTCTGTCCATCAGAGCAGCTTATCGCCCGTTTGGTTGAGCGCTTCAACAGTTAACATACCAAATTGCGCATCACCTGCGAGCTAGAATGAGAAAATTTTCTACCAGTCTTGGATGTCCTCATCATTTGCAGAGATAACGGACAGGTTATGAGATCCGTCTACAAAAGTCAACATGGTCCGGTCAGTACTTGCATTTCACAAGCTTTACACCAATACTGTACAAGCAGACAAGATCACGCCTACATAGGCGTGTCGCATTGTCCGAGAATAATAATTTAATTATTTTAGTTATTTGTTTAAGATCTTATTTAGTCGTGCCAGCTGAATATGCTAAGCAGACAGTCTATCTGGTGATTTGGAGCGAAATACAGACACACTGATGCCATACGGTTACTCTAGAAGGTTTAGAGAGAAGCACAGCCAGCCACGAAGATCAAAAGACTTGGTACAGGACGCAACCATGAAGAAAGTTTATCACGAATTACCTATCAAGCATGAGTTTGTCATGTTAATGAACACCAAGCCTTTGATCGCTGAGGCGCATAGGACCTACTATGCTGCTCAGGTCGTCGTCGTCGTCATCATCAAACGAACCAGCATGTTGCCGGTACCTTATCCGAAGGAAGCTCCGCCAATTGGCGCCAGCTCCTATTGTGTATACCAGTTCGCATATAACCGCGGAGCCAGTTACGTTTGCAGAACTGATAAAGCATTTCTTTCCAGATGAAGGAAAACGTACCGAAGTAGGTCCTGCGTGGTATAAACCAACAAACCTATCTTCACCAATCGCTTTCGTTGGGTCAGTTGCCAGCATCCCCTATATTTAAGCACCTATTGATTATTGGTCACCAGACCAGGCTCGATATCCCATTCAACATTTTGCTGCGGTACTCTAATATGCGAGTTCTTCGGTTCGCTGAGGTTATCGCAATTAGCGGGATGCAGCCAACCATGTGCGTGCACAAACAGCTTTCGTTAGTTTCACGATGTCATGGATACAGACCGAATCGTGTTCTTCCATCTCGATCTCCAAGTATTTTGTTTCTGGTCACATTCGCCGTTTACTATCGCTCTTCATCAGTTGTTGCTATCGGTACTGAAGAGACAACACGAAAAGATTGCATAATCTAAATGTCGTCTTCTCGTATTTTTCAGATTAAGAAATTAAATTAAAATATGTTTACGGACACTATGTACCCGGTGTCCTGACTTATTTCTTCCCTCGTATATACGCGTTAATCCATCATAATCACATCCCCATATGATTCCACAACTTATGGTCAATGGTCAATTGTAAAATGTTGATAAAATTTCCCATGCTTATCATATCCATATGGATGGCGGTTGGGGATATTTTTAAAATGATAACAACTATAAACAACTAAATAACCGAACAATTAAGTTAACAAGCAAAGTAGTCATTTTGCATTGTTCACATATGGTTTTATACAGTTTGAATTGTCACCGACTCCAGTTTTTCACAGAAGAGTACAGGTGTGGATTCAAGCCTTATCGGTTGCTGCATTTACCTTTGGTCCAAGTGTGTTAGATGAAATGGTGTAGGTTGACCAGCGCATTATTGACAAGATCTTTGAACGTAACTCATGTATGGGCTGAAATAATGGGATTTGGAGGTTACTTCCCTGTAGGGCAAACACGCAGCAAGAAGCAATTCCTAACACCATCCAGTCTGCCGTATTTTCCGCCACTTTGTGACGGCCGCCTGTCAGTTTGTTGTTTTGTGTGGACTTTAGCAACTAATAGTACAAGTGATTATGGTTGCTTGATATCTGTTAAAAGATGATAACGTCACCAGTCAAACTCTCCAACTATTCCCTGGTTGTACACACCTTTAAATATTTTGGGCTTAGCTTTGTGGAATCTCAAAGACTGAGAGCACGTTTTGCATTTGTTGTAATGACTGAATCGCATATTTCATGTGCGGGCGTATGTACTAGGTAAGGAGTTGGGGAGATGAGTGGAATTGAACAAACTCTCTCTTTGAGAGCCCCAGATTTCACCCGTCAATTTTTAGGCTATTTCAGATTGCTTACTCAGCCAAAGTCTCCCTGGACCAGCACATCGGGATCTTCCTTATGAGAACAAAACTAGAGACCGTGAGCACCCAGCATATAGGCTTGAATTGTTTTGTGTCGAAGATGGAGCACTCTATATTTAGTTGGTTTTAATTGCAGACCATAGTAGTTTAACCATCCGTACATCTCGTCGAGTTCGTTTTGAAGCTGCATACGGTCGTCTAGTACTTTGATCCATCGCCGAGCTTCGAGCACTTAAGTGTTAATGACACACAATGCAGGTCGACCCGAAAGCATAGACGACCGTGATGGGCAAAAGTCGATCCCAAGGCGGAAAGCTACGAAAAATGTCTAGTTCGAACGGTACTCAAGCAGACTCGTTTACAAAGGTGAGGTGTTTGGAGGACGCAACCAAGGAACGTGACACGGTTTAGAGACGTAAAGTGGGCCTGAGGCAATTCACGTGGAAAGTTGATAAAGTCGGTCCGTCCTCATGAACGGGTTGTATATCCGCCGGCGGTATCACAGCTAAGTCCCGCGGGAAGCTCATCAAAGCAGTCGGTCATCATGACACAGGAAGGTTTGCTTTGTGCACTCTTGACAAATCATAGAGTGGCGGAGTGTATGAGTCTCATTGGGTCACCTTTGAGAAGAGTGCATCGTCTAGGTGCTTCGACATTCTTAATTCTTTCAAAATGCCAATGCTTTTTGCTCCCACTTACCAAGTGGTCTCTTTTGGATTGCATCTGGTCGGGATTTGTTGTTGTCACACAGAATTGTTGTCAATTTAGAGATGTAATCAGACTTGTTCATCAATACCCAGCCAGATCCTTTGTCTGGTCAGCAAAGGATTAGTTCTGGGTTGAATAACAACTCCTTGATTGCGTCACGGTGCTTTTAGTTAAGATGTTAAATGATTAAGACTAAGAGTTCCGATACTGATAAGCAAGATGTATCAACGTGGTCTTGAACATATCAAGTGCGAGTGAAGCTAAAGGTGTTAAATCAACTACCTGGTGCATTAAATTCTCAAACTGGGTCTCCATATGAATTTGCTAGCATTTCGGCTGGGAGAGACAGAATTTTGGCCCAAGTGCCAATGCTTCTAAATGTAGCTGGTTGAGTTGCCGGCTAAAGAGATTATGCACATACCTAACGGGAATTGGCGGAAAATTTGTTTCAGGTGAGCAAGGTTCTAAGCTTTTGAGTAACTTATTCATCTCCTCTCTTTTTTGCCTTTTTGCATTTTTCTTGCAAATAGTAATTGAAAGGCTCGTAGTGATCATTGCTGAGATCGTCGACCACCAACGAGTAGAGGGCACGCAATCGTTCCAGTTCAGAGAGTCGAGATTGGATGGCTTCCAGCAGATTATGAGCATATCTTTTGACAGACTTTGCATTTGGACGAATGCGGATTTGTCGGAGCTATTCACAATATCTCTTGGGATACTGGTTACATTCTATACAATCTTGGATGAAACGGATCTCAGTCTTCGCATCAGCGAGCCTAGCGTTAAACCTCAAGCACATGTCGAGGTCACTAAACGCTTTGGGTTGCTTGCAATTTTTCAGTTAATAGATTATCCTCATTTGAGTCAGAAGTAAGCAAATGCGCGAAGAATATACTTTTCGATAATTCTCATCGGGCGTATACGATTATGAAGCAAGATATTGGAGAGAACATAGCTCGTAGACGCTTGGACAGAAAGCAATCAACTCATTAACCAGGCAGTATGAAAAGTAAATCAATCGTTTGATCAATCAGACTGTCGCATTAGGAAGCACGTGATCAAGGCATGTCATATGTCAAATTCAAGGCCAAGGCAATGTGCGCTGTTTGCCCCTTATTAACGACGCAATTCTCGTGGCGTAAATCTGACTTTGAATAATAATGAATTTATGGAAGAGATGTTGTTTGACAAGATAATTAAAACTCATACAAAGTTCCAGCCTGAATTCGGGATATGAAATGGTTATCTGACTGGAAACTCCATGCAAATGCGGAACAAAGTTGCAGGTGCAAAAGTAGATGCAGCTGTAGTGTTCGGGAGATATAAAGGGTTCGTAACCCATCTAAAAAATGTTCACCTTATGTTCATACAATTCACTGTGTGTTTCAGCAAGAGTGCCTAGTGACTAAGAAATTAGGGGTGCAAGTGAACAATTCATTGTCAACTGTTATAATAGTAGTCAACAATGTCAAATCGCGCCCTCTTCAAGGATATATTTTCTAGCAGTTGTGTAAGGTGAACAGTGAAGATGTGCAGGTTCTACTGTTACATACGGAACTTAGATGGTTCTTTCAAAGGTAACTGTCCTCGCCATTTTATTTCACTCTAGAACAACATCATCACATCCCTTTCTGAAGTTGATTAAGAAAGTGTTAACATTTAGGCCAGACGTGATTTATCAGGCAGATGCATTTGAAAACTGAACTTAGTGCACTGAACTTAATGCAACGAGAAATCCCATCTCAAGCAAAGAGCCCATTGTCGCTTTTCTTAACATGCTGTTAGTTTGTGCTCGAAATATCAGACGTCGGGAATTTTCACAGTTCCCAATTCTCGCTACAGTCAAGGAAGAGCAGGAGGATGAAGACTTGATTGTTTACGCTAATCATTTAGAACAACTCTGAGAAGAAATGAAAGACAGGCATTCAGATTTAATGACATAGAAATGCAGATTTGGATTTTAGATCCGTTTGATATACAACTCTGCAATGTTGGAGTTAAAATCCAGCAATGATTTTCAAAATGACACACTGGCATAATGCAAGTTCACGCAATATAAAATGGATTTTGGATCATGACGGATTTCTCTAACAGACATCCCAGGCTGGAGCAAAGTAACTGAGATATATTTCCTTGATTTCCATCAACACATAGTGGTTTCTCTGACCGAGTGTAGGAACAGATTGGATATCACAGCAAGAGGAGATATTCGACTCTCTCTGTCAAGTCTGGAGCGGTATATAAGGATGCATGCGCAAGTACATCACGTTTGTTGGGTGACGCCTTGGATACTAGTCGGTAACAATGAAACGTACGAGGCGCGTCAAATACGGGAGAGTAGAGAAAATGGAGGCAGCTGGACCCAAGGTAGTACAAGCTACAAGAGTAGGAAGTGAATCAACAAGGGTAAGGAACGGCACAACACGGGACACAAGAAAGCAGTTCCTGAAAACGGTAGCGCAGTCAGGAAAACAAATGGACGTTGTGAAGTTTCAAGCAACAGTAAACCAACGTTGTAAAATACTGAAAGTGTGTGTTTCCAGGTGCACTACCAGAACCTTCCCCTAGAAAGCTGAACGATGGAGACCTTCGATGAAGCTGAAAGTGGGAGTGAACTAGAGGGGAGGATGATTACACATATGGCTTGAACACGGGCTTCCAAGATCGGGTGTGTAGCGGAAATTGCTGGGTACATCATTCTGTCAGTTGACATTTGTGATGTTCATGTGGACCAGCGTGCATCATCGGTGGGTCGTCCGGGCGTGCTCGGCGGACTGCAAAACAAACTGGCTAGTCCAGAAAAATAGCGGACAGGACACCTCCTCCGCTGCAGACCCGACGGTGTGCTTGGGAGTTGCCACGCCCCCAACGCAATCCAGTTCACAGTCCTCGTCCCACGAAGAAATCCGGGCGTCTTCGTCGGCAACGTGTAACCAGACGTTTGGTGATCAATCCGTTCGTTGCCGTCCGTGGTCTAGTGCGACTGGGAGTCCATACAGTCAGGAAGGAGCACTATGCCGGTTGGCAAGTCACTCAACAGTTGCCTTGGCATTTCAGTTGGTTAGGTTTCTGAAAGTTAGCACTAGAGGAGGTGGGCAAGCGTGGGAAAAGGTAGTTTGACGTCGGAGAGGAAAGATGACATGTATGATAAAAGCAAATACGCTTTCTAGGTTTTCTCCAAATGTGATGTCGATTGATAAAACGCTAATGGGTGAAACGCACGAGTACCACTTATGCCGAAAGACATCCGTGTTAATGGAAATAGCAAAGGTTTACCAAATTTGCAAAACGGTCCGATCGTTTGACCTGTCTACCTCATCGGTCGGTTTCCTGGGGTTGATGCGGAGTAGGTGGAGGTCCAAGGAGAACGGAGCGTTTCGCGTTATCCGCTGTTCAGGAAGTCACCGCAGACGCGGGTGCATGTGCACTGACATCAGGACTGCTTGCATGTTGTTCAACAACGTAAGCCACTTTGATGCAGTCGATGGACACCGTTGTTCGCTGAGCTTTCTGATCTAAATTGAAATGGTTTGGATTCCTTTGTAAGACTCTGAATGGGCGATTGGAGAGAAGGTCTCACTACATCGTTGCGGAAGAAGACATGAGTTCAGGTAGAGAGTCCGCAGTGTATTTGCCCATCTCTGGTCTGCACACGAGACGGAGTCGGGCGTAGTGAACGCACGCGTTGAGCTAGGGCGGAAGCAACGTTTATCGGAGACATGCTGGACGATCCGGGAGACAAAATAAATTTTCCCGGCAACTTTAGCGTTGTGCCATAAACTAGCTCCATTTGTGCACACTGCAAAAGAAGTTTTACCCTGCTGCGAATGTCAAAGATTACGAGTGCAACGTTTTCGCTCCAGGTAGCTTTAGGCTGGCTTGCCGAACAACCACCATGTGGTGCTAGCTGGGTGGTTCGGGATTATCAAGTTCCAGCGAATGGTTCGGCGGCAGTATTTCAGGAGGTGGTGGGTTTTCGCCTGACAAGAGTTCTCCCTATAAAGAGCCACATATGTCCGTTTAACAACACTGTGACGTGGCGGATGTGACTCGCCACTAAATAAAGTCACTGCCCCTTGCCTCTCTGACTGCCATTGTAATTCATGGGTGGGTTGGACCCCTGGTCCTATACGGTCCTAAATGCGCATGAACCACTTGTTTGGTCACCGGCTCCCAACGGGTTGTGATACACTCATATCGCCCTACTGCCTTGTAGTTTAGATTCTTGATCAAAGGCTCGGGGTGGGGCCCAATAAGTCAACCCCTACTTGAACATGTTACGGCGACATCTGCCAACTCAACCACAAACTGTTCAAGAGAGAGCTGCCGGTCCCAAAGTCGCCCATCTTCGCTCCTGCAACCCGGAACGCAGTTCAAACTTGCTGCCTTCAACGTACACACATTACTGCAGATCGGTCAGCAAGCTGGACCTGCACGCACGCTAGAGACCCTTGGAATTGACATCTGCTGCCTGAATGAAACACGACTCCAGGACTCTAACTCGGTCTACCAGCTGGTTTCACCGCTCCACCCACGCACTCTATTCCATCTCCGCTTCTCTGCTGACACCGAGTCTGTCGCATCTGGGCAAGCTGGTGTTGGAATCGCCCTCAGTGCTAGAGCCGAGACTGCTTTGATTGATTGGATTCCGATCAATAGCCGCCTTTGTGCGATGACGCTCCATGGATCTTGTAAAGTTAGCAGACGTCGATTCGAAAAGCGTGCTCTCTTCGTGATCTCGGCCTACGTGCCCACTGACTGCAGCTCGGACATCGTCAAAGACCAGTTCTACCAGAACCTTCATGAGCTGCTCCTAAGGGCTCCTAAAACAGACATCATTGTTTTGGCAGGAGACTTCAACGCGCGTGTCGGTCGTCTGCTGCCATGTGAGCGCCGCCTCGGGGGACCACATGGATATGATGATGTTCGCTCAGACAACGGAGAGAGACTGCTCAGTCTGTGTGCTGATCATCAACTATTCCGCTCCAACGCCAGCTTTCGTCATCCTGCAAGCTATTACGCCACTTGGCGCCATCCATTATCGACCCAGCGTTGGTCACAGATTGACCACATAGCAATAAGTCGCAGGTGGCGCGGCAGCGTACGCGACTGCCGATCACTTTTGTGAACGTGCGTCGATACGGATCATGCACTGGTGCGTGCGACCGTTTGCATGCGTTTCGGTGGTTCGCCTAGGTCAAAACACACCGAACTGAACACCTAAAAGTTGGAGGACCCAATGGTGAAGAAGGAGTATCAAAAAAGGCTTCGTCAATCAGACAGCACAAATACCAAGAGCCTTCACAGGCGATTGGGTCGCTGGGCAGAGCATTT
>CALYDF020007673.1:0-12308 GCA_944474145.2 Dicrocoelium dendriticum | reverse complement strand
ACAGACTGTGAGTCGCTTCTTGGACGTCGACAGCAATAGTGAAAATGAAATGAATTCACCAGTGACCTCCTTAAGACGCTAAAGAGAGAAGCCGCTGTAGTATTGTTAAATAGCCTTTAAACTGGGCTTCCAAAGAAGACCAGAATTTATGGGGTAGGATAGAAGCCAAATTAGATGTGTGTTTCAAGTGAGAAAACGTGAACATGGTAAATAAAGGGTAGATGGTATTCCGCGAGGCGTGGGTTCGTGATATATATCACGTTGGAGGGACCTCGCCGCGTCTGATAGAACGAGTGTATACTGGCGGGATTGTGATGAATTTTGGAGGCACAGCTGCCATAAATGCCATTGGGTTAAAATAGTCCGTACTGCCAGATATTTGATTAGCATTATAGGGTCCAAAACAACTAGCACACAAGGTGCATTTGTTGTGCAGTTTTTGGATCTATTTGAAATACGGATAACATAAAGACAACGCTCTCGAATTGATTACTATTGCCTCATTATAGTTGAGGCTTGCACTGTAATGGATGGCTGTGCGTCTGATGTTGATACGTTTCCAAACGGTATAACCTAATAAGCTGAATAGGTCGATTGGTCTGCTGTTACACGCTATACATCACACTTAATGCTTTGGAAAGCGGCCAGTTTTGAACTGCACCAGTTTGCCTCAACAAGCTTCCCTTGGATTGTGCAATCTTGTTTCCATTTTTTGTCCATTCACTGCTCAGTACTATTACTGCGGTAATAGCCAAGACTATCTGTTTAACGCTGACTCCCTTTTAGATATGTATGAGGCTGCGTTTTAGTAGCCTTCGACCTAGCTCCTGCTCAAATGTGATGGCAGGCAACACAGTTTGGTTCAAGCGGTTTTGAAGCTTAGGGTCTAGTTCATAAAGGTTTCAAATGTGCTCAACGCCGCGGCAAATGGATAATTAACTAATTTGAACAAAAGCGGTCGGATAAAAATGAGGGATTAAATGTTACTGAAGCCTTTGAAAGTGGGAGTATCGGCTTAAATGCTTTATGTGCGAGGTTATCAACTTCAGCTTATAGTTTACCAATCAAATCCGTGGATTGCTTTTCTGACAATTATTTACACAGATTTAATGTGAAATTCATACTTCTGTGTGGCTCAAGAAACGTAAGAGCATGGAGATACAATAATGCTACAGCGTCTGATGTTGACACAACGCATTGCTTTAGTTAGCAATAGTACTTTGTGTGCCCTGCAGCTTATTAATAGTGCTACAGGAGTTTCTCTTTTTACATTGGACTAATGCACCGTTTTCATATTTATGCGTTTGTGTATAGCCACGCGGGAGACTGGAAAATTAAAAGCAACTGTCAATGCATTTAATTACTATATTCCCCTCCTTCAGCCACCTCGGTCTCCTCTAAACCAATTTCCATCAAGGGAATATGCGCGCTCATCAGTGTCATGACAGCATTATCAAGCGAACCATGAAATCTCTTGACGGTTTCCAATACATACACTTTCAAAGGTTGTGAATCAATAACAAACTTATCTAAAATCATTCAACTTTCGTAAGTGCTCACGTATGTTTGTTATGTTTTTATGATGCAACATTAAAAATTCCATTATAAATACTCTCTATCATTGTTCCTGCTTCATGATACGTGATGTTTCCACTGGCCGTTACCCTTTGCCTGGAACTATGACTTGGACGTAAGGTTAGCCTTTCTTAAACTAATCCAGCCTCCGTATTTCAGCCGAGAATTAGCAACTCCTTTCCAATCCGCAACGATTATCTGTGTAATCTGTTTGAATAATTTATTTTTCACACTCCATAATCAACGCGCATAGTTGAGACTATCAATTTTACTTTTCTGGAGTGCTGATGAGTAGGAGATTATTTGAGTATATTTACTGGTTCTTCCCAACTGCTTACAAGCCAGATTAGTCCAACTCCAATCCCGAAAAGCACCAGGGGATCGTTTCGCTTTGTTGAAGCACGTCAATGGTGCGTATTTCCTCGGTCCCCGCTGGGGATCGAACCCATAACTGTTAACAGCTTAGGCCATCCAGCTAGTATCTTATGCCAATGAGCCATGAGGGTTGGAGGCAGACCTTCTGAACGTGTAAACAAACTGGGATATAGTGCAACCTATCCTCCACTCTCATGCATCCCCTTACCACTGCATAAGACAGTGATTGGCATTTGAGGCTACGACTTTTAGTACAAAGTAGCTATGTCCGCATAATATTTGAAGACTGTGCGGCGCATGTTTAGATCACTGAGGATACCGAACATGTTAAATTTTTGCAGGGAAATAGCTCCTTTGGTCCAAACATTTCAAACGGGGCCTCCGAGGTCTAAAAGTGGGACTTTTGTTTAATCGTGGGTCCGCATGTAACATCAAATTGAAGTAATTTAACACATATGTGGTTTGAGATATGGGTTTCTGGATTTGCTTGTCACTGCCAATGCAATCACTGGGTGGTCGCGCCTACGAAAGAACCATGAGGGACTTGCGCTTTACCCGTCTGATCTCCATCCCTAAATCTCATATCCAGTGTTACTCCGAAAGGATAACACTCGGACGGCATGTGGATGTTTACATAGTTTAATTCGTAGCCTACCCACACTCCTTTAACCTGCGTATCACCAACAGGAATTAGGTTGTGATGTAAAACGTGTCGTGACACGGAGGTAGCTAGATCCACAGTGGATGCAATGACTCTCTAAGCCTAACAACTTCAAGAAATCTGTACTTTATCTCTTGAAACAACGATTAACAGTATCCTGGACCCAGTAATCTAGTTGGCTACCTTTGGCGAATAAACATTCTGTCAACATTGAGATCAAGCGCAAAAAGATGTTGAACACCAATCAACAAGAACAAATAAAAATGCAGAAAAATAAACATAGCAGCTCATGAAGAGATGAACTGCCGTGACCGTGTAACGCTAATGCCGCATTCTAGGCCTAATTCCTGAAACGAAACCGGAAACAACGTAATTACCTTGCGTTGATATTAATGCAGTCAACCTACCCGTTGCCGCATTGATAGTTCGCGTGCGTGGTCACGTTGATAGCTTAGCAGACCGGCTTGGATGAAGCAAACACGAACGCGAATGCTACGGTGCCAGGTGTATAAGATCCACGTGATGAGCTCCATCACGTGAATGTCCAATGTTTTAACTACAGATGCAACAGTTCTGTATGATGTACTTGCACAAATGCTTGGGTTATGTGATCCGGCCATTTGCGGTGATACACTGCGATTAGCTCCCAATACCTAAGCTCAACCTTATTTTGTGACAAATTTACCTTGAGGATGTTCTGGTAACCGTGTCAGTTTAACTGGCTACGTAGTAAGTGTTTCGGTTTCCTTGTCGAAATCGTACGGTGAACACATCCAAGCCACTTTAAGTGTCGCAGCAGAAGTATGCAGTCATAGGAAACATGCGTCACTCCGGTGGAGCGATTCCGTGTACAGAGTTCGGTCACATCATCTGATGCCCAAAGTCCGACGCAGCCAATGTTGAGGGAATCGTTCGAGATACCGAAAATATTTTGTATGGCTTACATGTTTCTCTGCCTTAGAAAAGAAATCGACATTCGCATACATTTTTACACCGTCGTTTGGTCCCAGGGATTAGCTGAGATTTCTCCGCACTTTCTGTTCCCGCTGGCTTATTACGGCAACGGCCGTCGATACAAGGGTCCGCAGCACTTTACTTGTCTGTATGTTTTAGACAGTGTGTACCCGAGGCAGTGGTATTTTTTGAGTTGTCCAATACTTCTTCAGTAATTTTTGCCCTTGGACAGCCCACGGATTTCACACTTGTTGATAGCAGAAAAATGCCGACTGTCTTGCCTGTGCTGATGGCGAGTAGTCATACGTGTTGTCCTACTGTGTAAATTATGCTTGCTGCGTACAAACGACATACAGTCGTCAGCAAGTAACAGCAACCGGATGGGTATTTTACACAAACGGGTTCTATCCCCTAAATGATGGATGTTCAGCAACCAGCTATATGTATGGTGTCTGAAACGCACACTGTATTTACGGACATCGAAAGCACTAGATATCCGAGTAGGATCTGAAACACAACCATGCTTCACGTTTGAGACTATGTCAGCTTCATTTAGGTTTGTCCACACATACATGGACCGTCGTCCGCATATCACTGTGTAATCAAATGTAATTGGGCCATCAAATTAACTCAGCACCAAATGGCATTGTCTTATGATTCACCGTGTCAAATGTCCTGGGAACGTAGAGGAACAGTGTGTAGAGATGCTGGTGTCACTCACTGTACTTCTGCAACTAACCAGCCGCAGTGCTCAAGGACGTGCGTGACTATGCGGTTTAGTAAAATACTAATAGTCACGTTCCAAATACTACTAAGATAATGAATGCTACGGTAATCGTTGGTATATCGCTTGTTCTCTTCGCTTCTGGACAGTGGCCGCACAAGCGCATCTTCAAATTGGGCTATCATCTGCTTTTGAAACTAAGCACGCCTCACCAACTTTTGCAACTTACGTAGCGTCATGGGTCTGTCGATCATCAGCACTTATGACAGTATTTCGCTGACATCCGCACAGTTGCATTTTTTTCAGTTGAGCAGTTGCTTTCTGGTTTTCTTATGGTCCCGAGGTGTCAACAAAGGATTCCAGCTCGTTTTGTTGTTGTTGCTTGTGTTAACTTGTCCAGCCAACCCCTCGAATTTTGGTTTCGAAACAGTAAAAATACTTGCGCCAGTTCCACCCAATGTCGGCAGTGTATGTGCATTCAACCCCGAAAGCAAACCCTGCTTTTATCTTGTCCGCTGCAAGGTAGGTCCATTTACTGAGCCCAACGAACCAACGAAATGCTTATGTTGCTTCGTTCAGCGTAGCACTCCACATGCCCAGACTTACCCGTTCACCATTCACTGATGATGGGACGCAGCTTCCGGGTCACACTACATTGCATTTTGCGAAGCTTAATCGTCAACCCAAAAAGCTGCGTTCTCCTGTGACACCAATGCGCTAATGGTGTCATGGTTTTATCCTATCCATAGAACTGACTACAGTTTTTGCGCCTAAACGCCGCCTCAATGGCAACGGTTGCTTGTTCCTTGAAGAGTGAACAATGAACAATGATTTTATACGGGTTAGGAAACACTGCTTTACAATCTTCATGTGTGATCTAGTGGGTTATCAAAAATTGGTAATGAAAAATAATGCAGTTAGTAGTTTTACTGTAAGAAGAATGGACTTATCGTTTGTAATGCAGAAGCCCAGCACTCCGAGTGTTTCTATAGCTGCAAGAGAAGAAAAAGTAATTCCAAGGTATTTTACGGGAGTTTGTTGGTGACTAGTGTCAAGTAACAAAATGAAAGTGGCGGTGTGCGTCATCCAACCGACTTCTAATTTGGTTAGCGTGGGTACAGAAATTATTGATTCGGGGAGCGGGATCCATGGTAGACACACGAGTGGAAAAAAATTTATACAGTAATCCAGACGGCAGTATTGTTCTGCCAATTTCAGGAAGTGGCTTTTAGGTTTGCTGTTGCTGCTGAGTTGAAGTAAAGAGCAGCACACATGATTTACATTGTGTAAAGTCCGGTAAAGTCCGTGAAAACACCCGCAGAATAATCCAAAAATGTTTAGCCTCTGGTCCTATAGAAGGTGGCGCATTCCACTGAGGTATTTAGAAGCCCGACGTTGAGGTTGGTCTAGTACAATAAAATCTTGCTTCAACCATGACTGTCAGGCTTGGATTGCGTATTCGACATTGGGCGAATATACGCATTCAACATCTGTCTGTCTATTTGTCCGAACGCCAGTTGTAGCAAGCCGACGTGTTGGTTACCAGTTTTGGATGACTTTACCGACTGCCTGGAACAACCCATTATTCTAAGGCAGCACGCCAAAGTCGAGTTCGACAAATGATCGCTGTAGTACTTACGTTCCTGGCTTGTAGAAAAACTACTCTGATGTCTTATGGAGAGTATCTTACATTTGCCCACGTTGCACTGCAGCAAATTTTGGGTTGATCATATAAGCACCAATTCTGGGTCAAACTAAGTAAGTTCTGATTGGCATCTGCCTGAATCCGGAACAACATCATTCTACCGTAAGCAAATTGCGGGAAATTTAATTCGAATGTCCGTGCAAGTACATTGATGAATTTCAAAATCAACCGTGGCCCTAGAAGTTAGCCCTATGTCACACTAGATTAGACTGGTAGGAAGTCAAATATGGAACTCCGGGCTTTGAACAACGATTGACGTTGCAGGAGAAAGTTTACGAACCAACGCAAGAGAAGGTCGCCGATCCCGTTATATCGGATTATGGAAAGGAGAATTCGGTGGTTTAAACAATCGAACGCCTTCGACAAATCCAACTAGATCACTTCATCAGCTTCTCCAGCGTCAGCTGACGCGGTCCAACTAATTCGTGTAATTGATAACTCTGTTGTGCACGATCACTGTCGACGAAAGCAGTGTTGCTTGGAAACAATAAAGCTGCAATTTTCTAGGTAACCCACCAGTGCATCGGCGACGATGGATTCCATGACTTTGGACAATACAAAGAGAAGAGACATTAAGCGGTAGTTTAAGGACTTGGTCTTGCTTACGCATTTGTGAATCTTACTTATTATTTTAAACTTGCACATCCAAGTATCCTGGTTCTGATCTATTCAGCGCTGAAAGAACTGGGCCAAGAGCCTTGCGGGTTGCCTTGCCGCTGTTCCCAGCGCCTCTGGGCAGTTGGTATCGTATCCTAAGGAGCTGTGGTTGCGCAGAGACGTCAGCTACTACAATAAAGCTTTGGCGGTAAAAGTGATGTGGGTGAGTCTTAGATGCGGGCTAAGACAAGCTAGAAGATGATCTGACGATAAGTCCCTCTAAATATGGGAGCATAATCAGTTTGCAAGGCGTCTGCTGCTTCTACGGCTGTTCTAGTTGGACCATCAGTCCTCCGGAGCGGAGGAATTCCATGCCTTAACTTAAGACGGTCACTGAAAACTTGTACAACAATTTTTGGTTAGCGCTAAACGTTTTCGCTCTATTCTGATGAGATGCGATTTTGTTATCTCTGAACAGTTGGTTGCAGCAGTTATGATGTGCTACATATTTGCCCGAGTTATTTGGTGTTGGTGATGATCTATACTCTGGTCCGGCTGCGTTGCGTACAGTCATGCATTTTCAAGTTCTGCTGCTTACGAAAGAAACGATTTTAGTCTGACTGCAAACCCTTGTCTCTGAGGCATCAGTAACCAGTTGATATAATTTGCTGAAGAATTCGAGCCAAGCGATTTTCATGTGGTCTTTAGCGAGGAACGAACAGGTTGTGACTGACGAGTTAGGCTGTGATCGCAAGGCGTAATGATTTGCACCATATCATGGTTTTGGTGACTATATTCCACATAGCAGAGGAAGTCAAAACCAAGGAATGCATGATCACTACGATCCCAAAGGAAGTCTAGTACAAGTACATAAAACATACGCTTCTCGTTGCTGAACAAAATATTCAGTAAATTTGTCGATTACCTGTTCTAGAACAAGTGGGCATAAAGACGTGTTTGGAAACTGGAACACTGGTTATGATCTCTTGCAGATCTGCTTTGAATTGTCCCAAAACGTAGAAGGGGTTGTTAAACGTTGGACGTTGACATCCCCTAGGAGAAAAATGTGAGTCGCTTTTGCTTTAGACGGCATCTTAAAGCTGTCAAAAGATGGCAGTTTATTTACCGTGTAGATTTTGGCGGCGGTACAGCAAAGCTATAAGGCACGTGTTTCTGCGAAAGAGTGTCGCCGAATTGTGAGACTGAATTCTCAACGGTCTCTCACTGCAGGTCGCTTAGACAATAAAGAATTACCCCTCCTCCTTTCATAAGACTGCCTCTTCCTACAAGTGACATGCCCGGCAGCGATACTTCAGCTTCTGTCATTTCAGTGTGCTACATTGTCTCCGTGACACCGATGGTATCGCTTGGCTTCGAAATTTGACTGTTTTTCAGTCCGGTCAGCTTATTGAAAATATCTTGAACATTGGTATAAAGGCATGATAGTTTCCCGGATCTAGCAGCCCACAGAGAGCTAAAAGAGTTAATTGTGGTAAAACGTCCACAGTGCGAGGTCGGACGTTATTCGTCTTTCTGATTGGACGATAATGAGAGGGCGTTCGCAACTTGATTTGGCCAAGGTACGTCCCATTTCTCCTCTTGACATACCGCAAAATCGCTTGACCCAGCGGTAAAGTGATTCTCGTGCGTAATCGCTGCTAGGTCTGCATTTTCAGAGAGACTTATATCTGGTCTTTGCAAGACTTCAGTAGCTTTTCCCCGAAGTTCAGTTGGGATGATTTTCCGTTGTCGCTGCCAACGTTCGAACACTTCCGTTGCTGTCTGCTCTGACTGAACCAGTATTTTAACTATTATTGGTCCGCTTCCTCTAACGATTGCTGTGAGAGGTTGCCTGTTGATCAATCGCACTAAAACGTGTCTCAAGAAAAGTGTTTAACGAATGAACCGCCACTGTTCCAAATCGTTATAACCGTCCTCATGATTATCGTGGGAAGGAAGTTCTGGCACACAATAAATAAAGATTGCGCTTAGATCATTCAGTTTTGCTGTGTTCTTCTAAGATGTTTCTATTCGATTGTCGCATGCACCAAGGGACCTCAATATAGATACCCACGTTACAAGGCCCGTATACTATCCCACTTCCAGACAGTAAAACGTTATTTTACATCAATGGCAGCTTCCGGTGTTACTCTAATCTTTTTGGGTTCGCCACAGTGTGCAGAAGTTCGGTGACGAGTATCTCTCACTAGATTTGTGCATTTGGCTTTTATGTCCATCAAATGCACAATGAGTTGCATTGCTCTTGGTCATCCGACAACTTACCCCGCAATTTGATGGCGTTATTTTCAAGGACATTTTTGCACATGACAGTCATGGAGTTATTGTTAAAGCCCCTTTTTTGAGCCACAAGGTTAGGTGATCGTTGGGCCTAGCTTTATGCAAATTGAAGATGGTTTATTTTTGTCGCTCTATTCGCAATATCAATGTTTGCAACAAAGGCGACACCAAATGTAGCCTAGCGATGTCATTCTGCAGCGGTATCTGCATACGTGACTAAAGCCATGGGGGATTCAAACTTGACCAGAGACCCTTGAGTTTCGCACGCAGTAAACTCGGGTCCAGCTGCCTCATCCTTGTTAGTGATTCATGTTGTCAAGACTGGTTGAATTTAAGCAATCACACGTTTTGAGTGGTGCCTAGTTCTTGTGACCCTGAGTACTGTTTGACTGTCAAAGCCACTGTATGTTTCCGTCTGACGTTCTACCAAAACTGAGGGAGATAACTACAATGGGGACCTTGTGATGGAGTTTCGAGAGAAGCAACTTTTGCAACATTGCTTCTCCTCGACGCCAGTATATTGTCCTGGTGCCCACTCACTTCCATTGGTATAAAATTAGCGTTCATTCGTTGTGCAACTTCCTCTGCTAACCGGTCGTACTTCTGGACTAAGAAAGTATGCATTTGTCTAAGGGCTGTACGAACACGCATTACAAATACAGATATCGTAGCGGGAGCTGTTTCAATCGCTCACGTGTTGTTAGGAAACATTTGCGCCGTACCACTGGAAACAGTGAGAACAGGTTAAACCGAATTTGACTAATCGGTTACATTCTGCGTAACTACAGTTACTCTTCAACTGGAGCATTTTTTGATTCGAGTCTACTTGCTTTCTGCTCCTCGGCATATTGTCGCTACCTCACACATTGAGCTAGTAGACGTTGATAACCTTTTAGACTGGTCACTTGCGCACCCCAAGCAGACGGAAGGACGCGGTCAATTCTCTTCTTTGTCATACACTGCCCTGTTGGGTGAGAGAATGCGATAAAGCTGACCTGTCCGAAATTGAAACGGCCGCACCTCACAGTGGTTTCAGTTTACACGCCTGTTAAAGGCCACACTCACAGATGACTGCCGGTATGCGTTGTAATCCTATTTACTGGCCGGAGGGAATTTTGCGACAGAGCGACGAGGTTGATATGACTGCAGAATACTTCTGTTCAGACAAGTCGAACAAATCTTCGTGCTAATCGCTTATCTGTGAACATGTTGCTTTGTCGCTGTCGCTTAGCTAAGATTTGCCACACAAACGTGTGTCCGTATATCACAGTCGCACTGTTTGCCGTGTGAAAGATCCACCCGCTTAAACCTACTCCGGCCAAACGCACTGAAGGTGACGGGCATGAAAGTGCAAACAATTCAGCGCACATCCAATCGGCAGGAAACAATAAACTCTCCTGCCTTGAACTAAAAACATCGATCGACGCAGTGGATTGGGGCAACCAACAAAAAGCCCTTGTTACCGCGCCCAGATAGGCAGAAGTCGGTGCCCCTTCTTCATGCCATGAAAAGATAGGAATAAGAATACGTGTAGAAATTTCCTTGGAAAGATTTATCGGAAAAGTTCAAAGCTCACAGCAAAACAGTTGAAGCTACAAAATAGTAAAGCAAATGCACGGAGTTTTGTCACGTATGCATAGTCAATCCACTGGTAACGAATGTATAAAACCGTCGCAGAAGTACGAAATGATATAAAATTTTACAGGTGTGTTAGCGCGTTGTACCAAGCATTTAGCGTGGCACATTTTCTAAATCGCGTGCAGTGCTTTCAAGTTAGAGAGGCTAAGAACGCTGTTTTGGCGTCGTTTACACTCATTGCTCATACGACGTTTGCCAATGGGACACGGGTTGGAAGCTCCGAGTGTAAGCGACAGAGAGTCCAATGAGAGTGGTCGAACACCACTTGTTCTCTCTTGATGCCTATATGAAGAAAACTCCGATAATTGGCCTCCAAACTGAAATCGTCCAATGGGTGACTTTTGCTGCTTGTCTAGGGAGGAGATCCTAGCTACCATTTGAGCCGAAGCTTAGGCCATAACCAATGCGGACAGACATACTAACCAGCACATGAAACGGTCTATACTTAGTGATTGCTATCGGCTACCTAGCGGTGGCTAATTCATCGGCCTAACCATGGTGGCGTAGACAAGCAATCTTCTAACTGGTACTCCGCAGTCTCTGAGATCTGAGGGAGTGAGGCAGGCCGGCATTTGCGGTTGGTCAGACATGCGCCGTGGCTTGGACATAGCACACCCAAACCTGAATTAGCAATGGCTGCTAGGCGGTTAGACAATTTTGTGGGATTGTTATTACCACGATCATGGGGGACATTGTTCCCAATGAAGTTAGTAGACCAGCCTGAAGCTGAACAACGAAAGTTCTATGTTTACTTACTTCTATCACAGTTAATGGCTAAACACAAACTAAGAGGATTCCAAGTGTGGCGTGGACACGATGTTAGTGAGTGTTCGTTTGTCTCCACATCCATGGGCGACTTTGTCAATCAGTTATCACTTCAGTGTCTCCATGTATGGCGTTATTTAAAGGTTGCGGGAACCCATCTATTCATAGGATAATTATGCTTTACTTCCATATGGTCGCCAATGCGTGTTGAGACGCTTTGACAAGTGGCTCTCCGAAAGGCACCATTAGAAGCACAGTCAATGCAGCTGGAACCTACCTATTACGTCGACAAAGTAAGAACTGTATTTTTAAAAGCGTGCAATTTGGATGGAGTCTCCTGTCAATGACTCAGACTGAGGAAAATAAAAATATGACTCCTTGTCCGATACCCCTAAAGTTTCCAGACAATAAGAGTGCATCAAAAATTGTAAGCAGTAAAAGATTAACAATGGCACACACCCACTCCGCCCATCGAACGCCCCATATTCCTAATAATTAAATCAGTACCGACGCTGTCATTAGCAATGTGGACCTTGACAATTCAGAAAGGTCGTGTTATATACGCAATTACTGGCATTCCAGTCCACGGTGGCCTCGTTAGAGGTCCTTAAACAACTGGAGTTTTGTGTTCCTACCAAAAAATAGACAAGCAAGCTGCAAATATAACTACCTAGGCGACAGCTGCTGACTACACACAAAACTTCTTCTTCCCTTTTTTCAATCACGAGCCTTTACAAAAGTTGACAGTAGCCTTACCTGCGTCCTAACGAAAGCGAAACAGAAACTAAGATCTTCATGTTAGCATCCAGAAAAACAAACCTAAATCTAACACAAATGAAGCAGCCTATAGTATACCGCCGACTAACCGAGGAGTAGGCAAAAACAGTGGAATACTCCCTCTCAAAATTTCTTTCAGAAGCACTCCAAGATCGGCGTCATCATCATTATATACGTTAGCTGGAGGTGGGAGCACCTCAGCTACTGAGCCGCAATATATAAATAAAAAAGCAAAAAAT
>CALYDF020007672.1:0-12310 GCA_944474145.2 Dicrocoelium dendriticum | reverse complement strand
TTATGCACGAAAGGACTATAGTATCAAAAAGTGTTTGAAGTACGCCATGAAGAAGGGATCCGTCATTTATAGAGCACAGAAGTCGTCGATCAAGGCAAACATTTAAGAATCTCCCTAGTTAGCTGGAAATTTCTTTATCAAGTTGTCAGTTATAACGCATCATTTAAATGTAGCCGCTAATTTTTCTGACATGGCGGATGCTGGTACTTGTTTTATGTGACATGTGAACTTTCATATTTTAAATACCGGTCTATGTATTGAGGAATTTAAACTACGCGATATTTAGTGCAATTTGCTTTAAGTATTTTGTCAGAATTTCCGGTATGAAGTGCCTCCAGAAAAAGTTGACAAATTCCTCGAGCTAGCCTATAGGGCTGGACCTTTCATAGCCAAGATAGGCGTGTTCATCCCAACCGGCGTACACTCAGCCGCTTCTGTGCTCAAACGAACACACTTGCTCACCGACTGCAACCTCTCCGGAACGATGTTCATCCATTACTTGAGACTCAACTGATGTAACTATGCTGGGTCTTGCCGGCACTCAGGTTTCGGTGTACAATAGCAGAAGTGACGAGTGCCATTTGAAAACGCAACAAAGAAGTGAGGTCAACTGAAGTCGACAAGTGGTGTTACAAACCCATTTCATACACCTGAGACTAGTTACGCGAACACTCAAGATGGCTAAAACCATGCTATCGAGTTTGTTCACTGTCTTATTGCTAGATTATTGATGTGGGTTAAGGATGAATTAGAACACCCCTCTTGGAAGGAGAGATGCGAAGACTCGACCTATGCTAATTACTTTTGTTTTGGAATTGGCCCAAGATTGATACTATCTTGCGTCGATAGACGAAGATCTTAAAGCTTTACATCGGCCTTGATATTGGTCCGCAATTCTTCAGCTAAAGCAGCTTACCGATGGTGTAAAGTTAAGTCTTCGCATTGTAAATTCTCGGGTATTTTTCCGCGTTTGCCGAATCCGGAGCAACAGGTAGATATCGCTCCTTGCGTGTCCCAGCTGTTCCTTCAGTGGCTTGCGCGTAGTTTTCACTATGGTTGCACTTTAATGAACAAATTTGATGAGCTGTGTCACAACGCTGTCACTCTGCATCCGGACGCTATAGGGTTGGCTGTGACTTGGTTGAATCCTGGGACTTCCTCACGTATTCCAACTCAGTGGGTCCTCATGCTTCTGGTGCGATGAAATATCCAACGACCTCCGTGTAGTGCTGCAATACATGCGATCTTCGACTGGTAGACAGCTGCTGACTTGAAGATGAACCATGAGGACAACTATGGTGCTCGATCTACTTGGGACTTGACGAACGCTTCGTGTCTGAATCTAATCGCACTCTGCAAAGTCCATGTTTGAACTGTTTGCCGCATGTTCGAAACTGCAAGAGTCGTCCCCGCTTCCTGCCCGAATACTCTGGCCTGAGGTTCAATTTCTCCGCAGGTAATTTGAAGTTAAGATAGTGATTACCAAAATGGTATTTGAGACTGAGGTAACATGACAGACGCGTATCACCCAGCATTCAACTCTGACGTGCCGTTAACTGAGGTTAACTAACTGCTAACTATTTGTGCATAAGGTTAAAATACTGGAGCCACTGGCAGTGACTGACCACATAGTGGTTAAAGCCAACATATAGCAGCCGCTGCTGCACTCGCGTCTACACCAGCTATTCCACAACTGCCAAAATGCGAAATTCGATGGTCTCACATGAGCTGATAGCCAAGTGTACTTGTCGCTGAAGAAGGATTTTTGTCGTAAATTGTTGGACTACTATAAGAGAAGTAAAGTCGTTGTGCGCTCAATTCGTACCCCTCAAGTATCAGAAAGCTGGATCAGTAAAGCTATATTGTTTCAACAAAAAGTATGGTCAGTTGGATGGACGTTGACGCATAATATGAAATGAATTCCTCCAGTCTGGCTACGCCGACGATTTTCGAGATGTATGGGAGACAGCGAAGTTTCTATGAACTCACGAAAGCCAAAAATTCCTCTAGTCTAGTTCTACGGACGATTTTTGGTATACAGAAAACAACGGAGTTTATAAAACAACAAGAAAATTAGAGACGTCAGCAGTGCAAAGAGGAGATTGCAACCGCTGCGAAGGCATCCCCCAAAAGGACATTCGTTTACCTGAAGCAGCGTTTGAGGCCCGCAGCTGATACAACAGTGTTAGAGGAATCTAGCGGATAGCCGCCAACTCCGAGCCCTGGATATGCGCCGGCATTAGCTACGCATTTCGCTTCAGGCTTTGCAGATGGGCTTAGGTTTGTACCGAGATCCACTTGTGTAGCCAATACCGAACACGACAGCTTGTATTACGGTGTGGAAGATGTACGCCATCTACTCACTCATTTTGACAGTGAGAATTCTACCGGTCGTGAAGTGCCCCACCCGCTGCTTTCCAAGTCAGTATTTGTCATCATGTCGCTTTCCGTTAGTGATCTGTTCGGAAGATCCCTGTCGGGGTATGCATTGCTGAGCGATGGGAAATGCAAGGTGGTGGAGTCGATTCCGGAGGATGGTGACCGAAGCAAGGTGAACAGTTACCGGCCAGGATGTTTGATCCCCGTTTTGATGAAGGTGCTCGACTAAATCATAAAGAAGAGTTTGTTACAGTTGCTAGAGTCAAAAGGTCTGACGCCGGAACAGCACTGATTCCTGAAAACGACTCATGCAACGCCAACTTGTTATTGACGCTTTCCGAATGGTTGCAAGCGCTGGACCGAGGAAAGTCAGTATGGCTGTTGATAAGGTGAGTCTTGCGGTTCTCCTCCTCAAGTTGAAGATGTGCGGTGTTGACAGCTCACCGAATCAGTGGATCAAATATTTTCTTATTAAGTGGAATTGGTGAGTGCAGGTGGACGATCATCTAACTGATTGATATCCTCCCACTATTGGCGCACCACATGGTATTGGTGTACAACTCGGTACCACTTGAGGGTCGCTTGGACAAATATTTGTTTTCATGAGGGCCACACATGACAAACAATTATGACCTATATAGGCATTTATATGTAGATATGTACATGCACATATATACATAATTACACCACTATAATTTAACCACTTAAACTCCGTGACTCATGATTCGCATATACATAATTTAGCCGTTAGAACATCAATGAATAAAAGAAACAAATTTAAACTTTTAACAGTAGCGTAGCTTTGTATGCTACAGCAACGATTGCCTCGTACAATCATTAAACCGTTAAAAATGAACATTTGTGTTATTTTTTCCTGAGGCTTGACATTTCTTTTTAATAAAGATTGTTGCTATATCTGGCTGAAACGTATGTGTACTTCCGACTTTGCTCAGTGATAACTGGTCATCGATCAACCGTGTTTGCTGAGATGTATTTGCTTTTTAATGAAGGAAAATGGCTGCTCACAAAACTAGGTAGAACCGAACATTGCTATGATCTTTGTGGCTAAGTTTATGACGTTTTTAAACTTTGCAGGAAGGTAGGAAAATAATCCAGGTACTCCCACTTCAAGGTACTTTGCATTTCTAATAGTTCCTTCTGCAGGTTTCTTGTGCCTTAGCAACATCAAAGGCGGATTGTGCTGTGCATAATGCAAATTAGTGTTTACAATACGCGAAATCGAACACTTTCCTAAACTACTTTTGACAGCACTTCCAGGTGACTGTCATACTTCGCAAAGCTAAGTACAGATGCAGTATTGGAAATCTCGTTCAGTTCTCTGCCTTAAAGCACGTGAACTAAATTTCCTTTTGGCAGCTTTGACTTCCACAAGGTTTGCTTTGTAACGAAGCACTTGATGCCACCTTACAGCTAAGTTAGGAGTTAGTTTTTGCTTTCCACTTTCAAACTAAGTTCAATTATTTGAGCAGTATGTCCAGATCTGGAAGTCAAATTGCATATTTTACGTTATCTGTGTTTTGACCTTTCATCTCCAAAAACATAACAATTTATTGTCCCAATAAATAAAACGTTTTCAACACCTTGTGTCCTCAGAACCACGGGACTTCTGTGTTTAATGTAACATCGGTAAACTGATTATTCATGTCTCCCAAAAACTGGTTGAATTGACGATTGTTAAGAGCACGGCATCTGATATCGCCCACCATCTTTGTAACGAAACTGAGCACGTGATCTATTTATAAAATCTTTGAACAAATTTTGCTACCTTATAATGCTGTGAAAATATGTACATGATGAATCTGGGTGCGGTTTACCATATCTGTACGTAAAGTCGCATTAAAATCATTATGTTTACCAAGCATTATTCGCCTCACCGTCAGTAGATAAGTATGCAGGTTTACTCAACTACAATTCGTAGTAACGCAGAAGCTGCTCGACTTTCTGAAAGATTTCCTGGCTTGTTGTAGTGTCGTACATTGTAATCAGTTCAATCAGTGCTTCAAAATATTAATTTCGTTTCCACGCCTGATGAATACCGCAAGCTGGTCTCGTCATTAGCAATGAAAAATCCGCTTGGTCGGATGAAGTGGAGCACAGCTGTTGTTTCAAAGCACTGTAGTTCAGAATTTGCTTAATTATTCCTTTTTACTATTGTACGGTAAATATATTACTTTAATCACATTTTATCGATGAAATAAAAAATAATTCGTTTTTGAGCAACATTTTATTAAAACAAAGATGCAGTTAATGCAATGATCGCTATTGATTTATTTACTTATTGATTTATTTATTTATTTATTTATTGAGTTGTTGATTTATTTATTTGGTGCCGTTCCATTTAAAGCACATCGTTAACTGCGCTTTAGCTTCCTTCTTTTAATTGCTTTAGCGTGTGGTCACTGGTCAAAAATGAAGTTTCCAGTGGTTTCTGATATTTTTCGAACATGGCATCAAAGTCCGTCCTAGGTGACACCTTCACCAGTAATCCGTATCGATACGCGGTGAACATGAATCTGCTCTTTTGTTCCTTCTACCTTGTAAACACTTGCTTGCTGTTTTACCTGTTCGGCCGAGCCATGCTCCCACTCAACTCTGTAAATGGACGCGGCGAACGACTGTCTGACTCAAAAGAAAAGCGATCCATGAGCGAGCAGATAGAGACACCATCTAGATGTGCTGCTTTGTACGCTTGCAATCGTAGATTAGGCAAAAACAACTTTTTTGTGTAGATTCGTCGTTGCCACGAATCTACACAAAAACCTAATAAATCCCCCTACTACTTACAAATAATCAGTAGTCGCCTTAGCAGCATACTTGCCACCTCGATTGGTGGCGGATTGCAAAGGAAGTCGTGGCTCTGGGAGCCAGCCCTGTCCTCTGCCCATGCATAGCATGCAAGACAGTGGGAGGTGAGCCGCGCTATATCGCAGTTAGATCTAACTGCGACGACTCTACACAAAAACTTAATAAATCCCCCTACTACTTACAAAAATAACTTTTATCGAAGTTTGCTTAATTCGCTAACCACTCACTAATGATGGGTCATTAATGGCGAACCTATAAGTTTTAGCTATTTATCTATTTGTTTTGACGTAGATGATCTTGTTACTAATTTTGCTTGGCGACAGCTTGCTGACTCAATTCTCATGAAGTTCTATTTCAAATTCCTGGGATTTGTCGTATTCACTTTCGTGCATCCATGCCATCGGTTTGTTTTCCCAAATCGCAACCGTTAACATTTAAAGGCACTAAGCCAGGCCTTGCTTTCCATTAGCTGAGCAAACCGTACGATCGAATACATGTCGCCGTATACTGAAACCGTCGTTCATTGGTGTTATTGTGTCCATACAATCGTCCGGTTACGGCTTGGGTTCTTCGCCTATTGGGACACAAAATGGATAATTTCTCTCAGATTGCGAAGCAGTTGTTAAGAGTAATGTTAACGTGTATATTTTAGCAATTAGGTGATCGCTTTGACTAAAAATGGTGCAGCTAACCAGAGAAATCCCATCTCGCATTTTAACTACAAAGCAGCCTTGACAAGGATTAAATGCAACCACAATATTCTGTGACCTGATCATAACCATGGAATTATTATACTTATTACGTAGTCTACTGCAACTCATGCTTTGTGGATCGGATACTTTAATGGTTACCGACAGTTCCACAGATGTATTGTTTCATGTGACTCATATGATGACCAAACCGCTATTCCGAGCACTTTGGCAAGTAGCCTATCATATTCGTTCGCGTGAACTAAGCATTAATAAGAGCGAACTAGTGGGTAACTCATAGCTTTATCTGCTGCATACTTTAGGTTTGGTTTTATTTAAAAATATCTGTCGCAGTTATAGGTCGAAGTCAACTAACCCTAGGCAGCATGTCAGGTGTTTTAGATAGGAAGAGTAATCCATTGTTCGGTTCTAAATAATAACAAGTTGTATACCGGTACCAGTCCGCGGCATGTGTCCGATGTCAAAATATTATGCATCACACACATGAGTAACACACATAGTATATCTAACACGCTAGTGTCATTTAATTGCCTAAAAGTCTACATCATAATCCAATTTATTTTTGGCTCATTGCGGTCTAACTTGGACCTACCAAAAAATAAAGTCAAATGCTAACAAATGCGGATGTATCTGTTTGCATCATGTATTATCTCGTAAGATAAGGGTTGAGCAACACCTGTGTCGCATAAAACACCAGCTTGGTATCTTATTAATCAACGCCCGTGCGGTTCGTTCAGGCCTATTTGGTTGATTCAGCAATACAAATACAATAAAATATACAATAAAATATACAAATATACAATACAAATACAAATACTTTTTACTGATCCGGATAATTTGCTAATGTTTAAAAACACCAGATTTACATGTGCGCAAAACAATTAAGTTTATATGAGAAAATTTAACCTTCTGGTTGTGTGGTAGTTCACCAGGTCAGATAAAATTGAGATCTATGTATCTGGAGGGGGTGCATTTTCAGCAAATAATAATAATACGTATATTTCTCTTGATAAGAGAAACTGTCTATAGCGGCACACATCAATTTGTATAGAAATATCCATGCTCTTGCATAGGTGGAGTATTGGGATATGATTTTCATGTATTAACATTCTGGCAGATAGTTGAGGCCAAAGCCTAGTTATGAAAACATCGACGTTCATGTTTTTGGGCCCCACTTGGAAAAGCTCATCGTGGGAATTTTCCCATGTGAATATAGAGCTTAGGGTAGTTAGATCAAGGTGATTGGCCAGTCTGCTACTAAATGTTGCCACATTGTGACATGACCTGAGTATTATTGGTCGTTCATTCCACAGATAGCCGTATCTGAGCAGGAAGAAATTAGGGCGGACGTTTGTTCTAACCTTCGGTAAATTCAGCGTAAAATCTTTGTTGCGAAGCGCTCGAGTTGAGCGATGTTGTAAATTGAGTGTAGGCAGGTTGCAATAGATCTTTCTGTGTAGTCCGTTAAAAAGCAGCAACAGATTGTGCTTCAGTCGTCGAATCCAAAGTGGTTCATTGCAACGTTCTCGATAAATCATAGCAGTGTTTACCAACCACATGTTTAGTAAATGACCTCTGCAGGTGCTCCCCAGCAATTCTGTCACTCTCATTTTGCAGTATATTTGGCTACATTATTCGAGTATAGGGCGAGTGAGTAGCTTGAAAACATCAACTCTAGCACTAGGTGTGTGTATTTTGTTTGATATATGAAAAATAGACTGTCTGACACGTGGTATTTAGTATTGGGCCTGTTGGGAGAAATTGAAGTTAGACGAGTACCTAATTCCAAGATCTCGCGTGGACAACTGTGTAGTGACGCGTTCATAGTTTAGTGTGATAGATCCCTCGGGGATGCAGCCGCCGTTGGACATGATGCTTGATTTCTTAGCCGAGAGATTCATCACCCATTTGCAGCACCATGACTCAAGGGAACCTAAATCATCTTGAATGACCAGTAATGTTCCCTGAAGCTCGTCACGCCGAACCTTATAGATATTTTGATATCGTCAACAAATAATAATGATGTACCAAGTTTTACAGAGATGGTGATGTCATTGATCTACAGCAAAAGGAGTAAGGGCCCGAGCACGCTCTCTTGCAAGACTCCACTGGTGATTGAGCGTGAGAAAGCGTGCTAATCACATAAAGTGACTACTTGATGACAAACACTCAGGTATGGCGATAGCCAATCTATTAACGGGTTCTGGATCCCAAAGTTCTCCAACTTTTTAGCAGTCGCTTGTGCGGTACTCGGTCGAACGCTTGGTGTATGTCAAGAAACAAGATTACTACTGAATAGCCGGAATCGTTTGATTCTGAAGTGGGATTAAGGTAATTCAGCTGACAGGTGGTGCACGATCGCTTATTGAGAAAAACATGCTGCGAATTATTGATCAGGTCAATTGAAACAACAAAGTTCACCATCTCCATTCTGACCAGCTTTTCAAATAGTCGGGCAATTATCGGAGTGTGGTGAATTGGTCGGCAATTATCAATCGTTCGTTTGGGACCCCCTTTATGCCAAGGCAAAATAAATGACGTTTTTCATTGGTCTAAAAAGTGGCCAGAGTCCAGTGATAGAGTAAACATGCTTATCAGTGGCAATGGTATAGCATTTCCTCCTAGTTTAATAATGGTTGGTGAAATGCCATCAGATCCAAGCTTGGAAGATGGCCTGATTGATTTCATAACATGATGGATAGCGTTGAGCCAAATATCGACTCTGCTTAAGAGGTTTGTTTCTGTGAGCTCTGTGCACACAGGCACTGGATTAGCTTCACGATTCATGGTAGTGGCAAAAAGTCACTGAATGCTTCATAGATTTTGGCTGGGCCATGGAGTAGGTGACTCTCAACATCAACAGTTTCGGTAATCAGAGAAGAGCCGCCACTGGTTTTACCATGTAGTATTTTGACAAGCTCCCTGGCTTTGCAGTTTGTCCGTAGGGCTGTATGTTCTTCATATTTTTCGTCATGTTAATTGCGCGTGTTTGACTCTGGTGGTAAATTCATGCATTTGTACGACAAGTGAAATTCCTGAGTCTTTCTGTATCCTGCAGCTAAAATTTTGGTTTTCTTACTGATTAAGCGCTCGAAAGAATCTTTGGAGATATGAGGTGCATGTATACATTGTGAAGCAGGGACAGCTATAGCATGATGGATTTGTTTATAGAACTGCTCCACAGCGCTGTACACACTGGTAGAGAGGAACAATACATCCCAGCCGGAGAAACGAATGAACGGCCGAAAACATTCCCAGTTCATCTTATGGGTTGCAACTGGCGTTGTAGAGGCGACTTTAGTGACCATTTTAATTTGGAAGCTGAGTCGGACCATAGTATGGTCGCGGCCAGGGAGATTGTTTAAAATCTCAATGTGTGGATGGGGTAACGCCAAAGTGAATACTAAGTCCAGTACATTGGCGGACCTGGTTGGACTGGTAATCCATTGTGTCCAGCCAACAGCTCTGATGGAAGAATAAAAGAGGCTTGCAAGGTAGACGGGTGGGATGACCAGCGTATTTTCGGTAGGTTGCAATCGTCGGCATTAGTCTTCTGGTTGCTTGTCAACTCTGCTGCGAAGTCAACTGCAGAAGTGATGTTGGTGATACTTACTGTATACACATTCGGTGGGTTGTAGATACATGCGGACACTGTGTAAGATGAGACACAAGCAACTGACAACCAAATATATCCTGAGATATTATCAAATTGAGAGTGATTTATGGGCATCATGCTTAGGTTGCCGTTGGTTTAACAATGGACTAACTTTGTCATTTAGACAAATTGGATGAAGAGTGGGATTAAGATGTTGAACTCCGCCAGATGTACCGGAGATAGCAATGGGTGCGAGTACATTGTTGGAAGAAGCCGCTTGAGAGGTTTAAGGAACATGGAAAAGAGCAGGTGGTAACATAGTCCTACTACTCGATGTACTTCTGTTATTTGTAGACTTCCAGTGATTGTTATGGAGTGTAGGATGACACTTAGGCGTAACCAAGAGACACTTGTTATTGGTCTTATTCAACATGGAAGACTGTTTGCCCTGGTGGTTATGGGAAGTTGGTTGATAGGGAATTTTGTGTATCCCCAACTATTTAGTATTCATCCGTTTTTAAAGACACAGGTTTCTGGATTGGGGAAGTCGTCCTTGGGTGAGAGTGGACCATGAATTACATCAGGTTGTCTATGCTTGGACGTGTCTTGTTGGTTTGGGCCGGGTTGCGAAATATTCAACGAGCTGTCATATCTCCACTGTTCTAAGCACTTAGAGCTTCCTTTAACCGTTGTGCATGAAGAGTTCGATATAATGGCAGTGTTGTGGTCAGGAATAAAAGAACCCGCTTCATTCGTTCCATATATAGAGGTTGTTTCCGTAGAGAAGAAAGGACGCCTTTGGAGCTAGTTGACAACGTTGTTAGATTATCGATGTCTAAATCAGTGCATCTAGTATCCACCTTGGATACAATCGTCTTTTGGACGTTTGGCTGCGATTTCTCGAAGAGTCTGGTTACCTTTTCTGGTGTTCGCGGCACAGTGTCAGTGTTCAGACCTATGTAGGGTGTCAAATCTAGTTTAGTCAAAATGCCGTTAAATCGGTTGCACTAGCCTAGAAAGGGTCCACAATGGAGGAATCGCTGCGTGACTTCCACTCCCAAAAATTTGCAAATAATTGGACAACAATATTTCCGTATCTCTATTTTTCAACGTCGGCATTTACTGTCCACGTTAGACGTGTTACAAGCTTTCAGTATTGCTAGTTTTAATTTATATAGAGTCAGCCTGTCAAAAACATTAAAAACAAGCACACTTTTTGCTTCACATATTCATTGGTACACTTCAGAGGCAACAGAGGCAATTAACTGGCTTGTTTTTCCCATTAGAACAGGATCCATCTTCTCCAATGGGTTATTGATGTAGTCAAGCGTAACCAGGTGATATTTGAGGGGTGCAAAAAGTGCCAGTGTATTTCGGATCTCATTGAGTTGTGATTCTAAGGAAAGCAATTACCACTTAGTTCTGCGATGAGTATAGCTTTATCCGAGGAAAAGTTTCAGCTTTCTTCTGAGGCCTCGCATTTTATTCGCTTTTCTGGTGTCATGGAAAGTACACTACCATTAGCTTGTTGAAATGGGGCGAGACTTCAGTGGGGCCATTGCTATCTAAGTTTGTCGAGGTTCAGACTCAAGCGCCAAAGTAATATAATGATGCAATAAAAAAGAAGTAAGACGGTTTTGATGACTTCGGAAGTAGTTTGAACGAAGACATTGTCAACGTGTGTTTACAAACCCGAAAAAGCTCCACTGGATAACGTACACCAAGTTGTTCAGCATAAAAGTACTGGCCTTATCATGGCCACGAATCGGATGATGTCAATGTCCTGTAGGTTGAATATACTTTTAAACTATCAGCATTAAAATGAAATGGCCTAGGGAAATCTGCTTCGGTGTTCGGTTAAAAGTGGCAGCTAAAAAGTATTGAATTGTTGTTGGATGCGAACATACTGCTACTGGAAGGAAAACAATATAGAGGTTGCTACTAATGAGGCTGTTCATTTAGACGAAAATTAAACCTAACGTTTGCTGATTTGTTCTCAAACGTTATGATTCCTTTTTTCCCTACGCCTTTTCTCGGTGTAGGTGACATTACCGCATTCGCTCTATTACATATCTGTACAAACAAGTGTTTGACAGTAAGAAACATTTCAATTTACTCAGCCACAAAGCGATTTTCATAATGCGGTTCACGTTGTGCGACGAACTCGGTTGAGTTCACCTGCAGGGGATGCTGTGTTCCGGCATACTGTAGTCTACGGAACTTCTCAGCTACCAGTGACATCATGATGGTTCAAGGAATAAGATAGTTTGATCTAATCCATTTGACCTTTCAATGTGACTGACGTAATTACTATAGAGGTACACAACTAAAAGCACAAGCATGTATAAGATCATTTAGATAACAATTGACATCACAATAAAATTCCCAATAATACCTCACAGCTTAGGGATAATTAGAAATCAAAGCTAGAAGTGTGAAACAAACGGCTTTATGAGCACATAAGGAAAACTCTTACCAAGTAAACTAGCAGCATTTCATGAGTTGGCATTTCGTAGTTCAGTCAAATGTCGTCGTTTTGTGCATACAATTTTCAGATAAGGAATGAACAGTGCAGCGTGAATGAATTCAAATTTTTATAAGTGATTTAGCCGTGGGGACTTACAATACATTGGTGACATATTCAAATATCAGAGATTATTTCTCCAAGTTAATTTCCATACATTTTGGTAGTAATCCGTAGTTTGTTCAGCAAAGGGAATCTCAGTAATTATTGCACGCACACCGACACTCTTTTTAAAGGGAATTGGATTTATTTAAGCATAAACCCACGACGCGTGGT
>CALYDF020007671.1:0-12309 GCA_944474145.2 Dicrocoelium dendriticum | reverse complement strand
AACCATTGTTCCATTCAGCACTCAAGCCTTGGTGCGCATTGCACTGAAGCTCAACCACCAAATGCTCGAAACTAATTCAACGGCGGTTTGTTGGAGCCCTGAAAGAACACACCGGAAGGATATGCACGTGTGATCGCTGGACCGTAGAGGTGCACCGTATGAAACGTCAGTTAAAAAACCGAGGGACTTAGCGAAAACCAGCTCTAAAGTAGATGGTATTTGGTTGTCCATTTACTTTCTGGGGCAGTCCACGAATTCGTGCGAAGGCGCTTGGAGTGTCAATTCAAGTCTGCACCGAATGTGCCAGACGCGGAATTTCAGGAAAGATCAGCCCAACAGAATTCAGGGAGGTGGGGATCCCCTAGAACTAAACAAGTATTCAAGGCCTGAATGCGCCTAAAGTCAATCCTACCCCTGAAAGAATTGCCAGCAGTTCTGTAGATTACGACTCATTCTGACCCTTTTTTTATCGCGCTGTTTTCCATGCTTCTTCAAATGGAGTGCCAGATCTCACTGCCCTGCGGTGATCTAATTCCACTGACCAACCGCTTTCTTTCTGACTGCTTCTATGATATCCAGACTTAAGTGGTATACGCTATGCAGACTCAGCGCTCTTGTTCTCCAACCCAAAGATGATGCTAGACTCGTTTACCCTCCATTTTCCTGCCTTTATTGTACGTGCTCTTCCTAGGCGCCGACTAATCCAGTTTCGTCAGGTCGGCTACTTATTATCCGATTTCACTCAGAGTTCTTCGACGTTACAAATCTTAGTTCGGCTGACCCATCGTACTGTTTACATCACCTTGAAAGCCTCGTGGGCTTCTCCAATGTTTATCAAAAAACCCTTCTTACCATGACCCTAACCTTTTCTTACCTCGTTTTCTCTTTTCATTCCTTTTTCAATCGGGCGGCCATCTATACTGCCTTGCCGTAATCTCGTCTCATCGGACTAGTATGTTTCTCTCTGACTGCTCTCATGCTGCCGAGACTTATACAGTATAGGCTCTGCCGACCTAACTCTGTTACCCTTTCCTTGAGAGACTGCTATACTTGTTCCTTCGTTATTGTTATAGCCTTTTCTTACCTTCATTTAAGGTCCTAATCCCAAAGCGCCGATTAATTCAGTCCCGCTTAGCCTGCGTCCTGCTAACCGAATTCATTCAGGCTTCTGAGACATTACTTTTCTTGGTTCGGCTAACCTAATGGATCTGTTTACATTACCTGGAGAGCCTCGTGGGCTTTTCCAATATCAAGAAACTCTTCTCATCCGGATGTTAACCTTTTCTTATATCGCTTTCTGTTTGCATTCTTTTTTCAATTGGGCGGTCAGCTTTACGGCTCTGCCTTAACCTTGTCCCACCTGACCAGTCTGTTTCTCTCTGACTGCTGTCATGCTGCCGAGGCTTAAACGGGATGGGATCTGCATACTCAGAACTAGGTTTCCCTTAGCTTTGAATCATGCTAGACTTGTTCACGTTTTACTGTTATAGCCCTTTTTCACTAACTTATTATTCAGCCTAATCCCATCACGACGACTAATCCATTCTTACTTGGTCTACCTCTCACTCATCGATTTCACTTAGACCTTTCCGACATTACCTCTCTTGGTTCGGTTGACTTAATGGTTCTGTTTACATTATCTAGAGCCTCGCTTGCTTTCCCGCTTTTTATCAATAAACACTTATCATCCCGACCCTAAACACTTCTTAGAGCGCTGCGTTTTCATACTTTTTAATCCGACGGCCAGCAGTCACTGGCTTGTCGTGATCAAGTCTCACTTGACCAGTCTGTTTATGACTGCTCTTATCCCAGCGAGTCTTAAATGGTATAAGCGCCGCAGACTTAACTCTGTTACCCTTACCTTGAGGGATTGCTAGACTTGTTCACTCGTTATTTTTATAGCCCTTTTTTTCTTCATTGTACGCCCTAATCCCAAAGCGCCGATTAATCCAGTCCCGCTTAGTCGGCCTCTTACTCACCGAATTCATTTAGACTTCTGAGACATCACTTCTCTTGGTTTGGCTGACCTAATGGATCTGTTTACATTACCTGGAGAGCCACGTGGGCTTTTCCACTATCAATAAACACTTCTAATTCCGACCCTAACTTTGCTTATCGCTTTCTGCTGTTATTCCTTTTTCAATCGGGCGCTCAGCTTTACTGCCCTACCGTGACTTAGTCTCACTTGACATATCTGTTTCTCTCTATCTACTCCTTGGCATCTGAGACTTCAGCGGTAGAGGCTCTGCAGGCTCAGCTCTAGGGCCTGCTAGATTGGTTCACTCTTTATTGTTCTAGCCTTTCGCTTACCTTTATTGGACGTCACAGTCACAACGCGATGACCAATCTAATCTTGCTGGATCGGCCTCCTGCTTTCCCAATTCACTCCGACTTATGAGACGTTACCTTTCCTATTTCGGCTGTCCTAATGGATTGCTTACTGCTTCGAAAGCCTCATTAACTTTTCCACTTTTTCAATAAAGCCTTTCTCAACCCTACTCTGTCTTTTCCTTATCTCGGTCGCTGATTGCTTTTCAAATGGATGGCTATCTCTGTGCTTGGCCTTGATCTTTTTTTATCTGACCGTATTTGTGCTTTCTGACTGCATCCATACTACTGAGATGTATAAGATCTAAGCGCTGCATACCCAAATCATTGCTTCCCCCGAAACGTTTGCTGGACTTGCCCACGCTTTATTATAACAGCTTAGTTCATTTCTAACTTTGACCAAAACCATTCGTCTTTCCTACTTAATTAAACGACTTATTCTCAATCCACTGACTAATCCAAACTCTTCGGATCGGCCTCTTGCTCTCCGACATCGCGCAGTTCACTGAGACGTTACTGTTCACGGTACGGCTAATTTAAAATTTTATGGGACACATGTACTTAAGATACTTAGTTTATAATGATACATATAATGTGAGGTTCATTAGTGAAAGCACGTTTGCGACTGAACATTTTCTCTGAGTTCCCGATGCATCGTTGTCTGTTTGTGTGGCAGCCCTTGTTCGTTGTTTTTTCTCCGAGATTTCCGCAGAACCGGTAGCCAGAAACCAAGGATACGTCCACTGCTTTGACCTCAACAATTTAACGAAGCACAATATTCCCTTATCTGGAAATGGATGGATAATTATTACGCGGTTTTATTACTTACTGGGTGGACAAAACACTTACTTGTTATCTTGGATAGCTGCCACTATGTTGAGGCCTAAACAATCGGGTTCATCTCGCCTCTTCTTCACATAATTCTTACTCGGGGTTCACTGGCTGATATTAATGCCAACTCGGACATTTCATCTGACCTGGGAACAGCTTTTCCTGCATATACTGCGCACCTAATTTGGAAATAGCCCAACAACATACTATCTTTCACTATGGCAAGAACAAATGGGTTCGGCCATTTACATTACTGAAATTCTTTTCACTTACCACGCCTGGAGCAGCCCACACTACTTTTACCGTCCACTTGGCCGTGGATGCCAGTGTCCCCAATCAACAGAACTTACTCTGGGAGGATTTCTGGTTTGTTATTCTAGACAACTTGCAGCTTTTTCAGGCCTGAACAATTGCGTTCAGCCATTCTCCTTCCTCTAATAATTGGTTCAACATCAAATTACTAGATACCTCTCGGAGACATTACGCGGTTTTACAGATGACAAATACAAAACATTCCAAACCGTTCAATTTATAGTTTACCTACCGTACGAGCTGAGCCATTCCGTCAGAAAGTGACGGGAGCCATGGAGGATACAGTTCCGCGCCCATCACGCACCAGCCAGCGAAAAATATGGATGTATCCTGACCGCAACTAACAGAACCAACAATCGGTCAATAAGAAGCATTGTCAGTTGCAACTTGCCGTTCAAATACATCGATGACAATATTCCAAGAATTGGTGGGTTTTTGCCAGGCAAGCGTTCTCCCTATAAAAAGCCACAGAAGTCCGTTTAACAACACTCCGAACTGGCGGATGAGAGTCGCCACTGATTAAAGTCACAGCCAATAAATTCACACCGACAAGCTGACCAAGACTACATATTACCATGCTTGATACTCCCCGACACTTTCTTATCTGCATATTTCGTCGCCACGTCCTTTTCTGCGCATTCACCTTTGTTCTTTACGCTACACTCACATGAACCAAGCGTATCGTGTAATCACGATTGAGCGTGTTCTTCATTAGCTCTTTTCGAATTGCTCAGTTCGTTCTTGATCTATTCCTGCCTGGATTGTTACTGCACTTTATGGCAGACCGACTGTGCCCATACGAAAGTGCCCGAACTCACGACAAGGGGCTTTCCTCATTTTTGCTTCCGTTCTATTTGTACAGTTTCAAATAGGAAAGCCTGAACATTCTCTGATTGTCATTGTTCTGATCGTCATGACGCGTCTGTATAATTGCACTTATTTGATCATGCTGTCACGGACATGACTCGCATAGCTGAGAATAAGTGTTTATTTTTTTATTTTCAACTGTAAACTGGGTACAGGAAGTGCATAAACCGGCCGATAGGACTTCAACGTTCTGATCTGACGACTGGAATGCGAAGGTCCTCAACATATATGTGACTGCGCACATACCGTACAACGCCTCCGCCTTGCCGACCAACGGAGCGATCAGTTCTAAGCAGTGCGTAGACGGGAAAACATACCTCACCGTACGTGATATCCGGCGACGAGGTTTCAGTGAAACCCAGCAAGTCAGGACGAAATTTTTCTACAAGTAGACCAAACTCCTGCACCTTGTTCCTTAGGCCACGCAAGTTGCTAAGTACTGCCTCAAGGAAGTCGACACGAACATCCCTGGGTGGGGCGCCATCAGGATGGGTTCTGCTAGGACGGAACATAACTTCCAGACGGAGGCCGTGCTCACCAAACGTCCGTCTAGTATTAAGGTCTTTGCTAGTCCTCTTAAACTGCAATCTATCTGCTAGTGGATGGTCGGGCTGAATGCTGACCACACTACACTTTAGTTTGTATGCAAACCGCCCTAATGATTTGCATTCCGCCGGAGTAGAAAAGAAAATGCGAGGTAGACAAGGTCGCGGATTAGCCGTACCGATGGGGACGTACCTCAATCTGATCAACGTCCTAACGGTGACCCCAGGGAAGCCAAGTGGAAGCAGCTTGGTGACGCATAGTTTTGAGGCACTTGATGAAATCCAAATTGCGTTCCTTTGGGAGAGCATCCGCAGCTTTAGCAACCTTACGGAATTTACCGCTACTATTCGTGAAAGATTCGCCACGATGAGGAGTGTGTATCGCACGCGACTTTTACGCCGGCCGTTTTCACCACTGGCGGTGGGACTGTCCCTGTCCCCGCAACCGACGCCCAACCAACGGTAAAGTTTCTGCACTATTGACGGCGTCTTATTATTTCCTGGGTCTTTAAGCCCCTTCGAAATTTTACGGGCAGATCTATTCCGATACTTCTTTTGGCCTACCGCAGCAGAGCCCATTGACCTTATGTCGTGTTGTGCGGTTACCAACATATCGTCAGAACGGCCGGGTTTAACGGCAGTCGAGACGGAGCATCGGAGGGTTCTCATGTGCACAACCGTCAGAGGACTTTACGGCTGATGAAGGCTGCATCTTTTTCACTGTAGTGGCAACAATTTCACTGGGTATATATATATATATATCTGCAAATGTTATGTCGGTGTATATTTTGTATTGCAGCAAAGTTAATGTGGTTATCATAGTTACTTGTTGTGATAGAGTACGGGAGGATGGGAAATGATTTTGCGCCACATTTGAAACTCTCATCATTGTGGTTGATTCCGAGAGATTAGGGCTGTTGTTGCATACGTATTATCGGAAATTTGAGGAGGTTGAGTCCGATGTAATGAAAGTTCAATGTGCGACAGCCACAGCTTTTTACAAGCATACGGCTGTGACTCGGCAGCATTATGAAAGGCACGCGAGAAGCAGTTGCCAGAGGAGTATCCGTACCAGAAAGTGCAGAACCGCTGTGTTCCTGGTAGGCGTAGCAACGTTCGTGAAAAAAGGCTAGTTACTATGCTCACCGGATAATAAATGCTACACATGTAGCGGATGCTGGATTGCAAGGCGCATTTCTCTTACAAGTTAAAGGGTGAATGTTATGAACGATGGGAATGGCATTTGTGTCATTGTCAAGATTTCCAGGTTCGGCAACCATGGCTATATCCCCAACACAGGTGGTTGACGGAGGCGCAGGAGGAAGAGGTGGTTTTCCTGATGTCCGTGTCCAAAAGCGGTAGAATAATATGTTAGTGCATATCACTGGCACCTGGGCGGACGTGGAACACAAGTGATCTGAGGATGCTTAGAAGGCGACACAGGAAGCGGAAACAAGGGAAATGGGTGAAGTGAAAGCATTGTTGGAGCGGCAGGGCGCTTGTCGTTTGGTGAAAGAGGGCAAGGTAGTGAGATAATTCTTCTTCTGTCCATCGGTCACGGAGGCCATCGCGGTACGATACTGCGAAGTAATTTTGGCGGAGGCGAATCACTAAGTGAATTATGGAAAATATACTTCGTGGCACCGTATGCCGTTGGAGATAATTGGTTTAGCGCATTCGGTTTCTATGCGTTGCTGCTAAAGGAAACGAACCGCAGCTACCGACAAGCTGTGGAAACGAAGAAAGAGATGCTACCGTGCACAGAATCGGTACGTACCCTTGTAATGGATAAATGCATGACCCAGGTGCGGGCGACGACCTCGGCTTATCCTAACGCGTCGGTGGTATATTGTCATTTTCGCGTGCTGAGTGGTATATCCCGCCGCGTCACTCGTCTTACTAGAAAGGGTTCAGCAGACAAAAGCCTACTGCGGCACCGCTTGCGTAAATTGATCTATACACGTGATGCGGCGCAACTCGACAGGCTGCTGAGGCTGATAGCGGCGAGGAATGCGGAATGCTATACTTACTTATAGCTAACCTAGCTGACCTGTACATCGTTCTGGGTTGCTCGCAGATTGCGCTACGGGTGTTTATTCGGTTGCGCTACAACCAACCGGGCTGAGAACAAGAACGAGCACCTGAAGAGGAAGCTTACCGAGCGGTCCTCACTGCATACTCTGTTTACGGTGGTGCTTGATCCTGTTAACACGTTGATTCAGGATAAGCTGTAAACTCTTGGGTGGCATAGCGCGCCCACGTACATACCACCCCCAGAATTGTCTATGGCACCACCGATCTTGACGCGCCTTCTTCCGTTCGCTCCAAACAATTTATGAAGGATTGGAGGAGCGCGCATATCACCGCTGTCCAGGATGTTGGTCTGCACTGCTTGGTTCGTTGTACTCCTGGTACGGCTACCCGTTCCTACGCTGTGAACGTGGAGTCCTACGACTGCGACTTTCCTCAGCAGTGGTGCATATCTTGTGTTCATAGGTATCACTTTTTCGGTAGGTTAGGTATCGTTATGTGGACACTGGGTTATTTGCGGATGGAATGCTTGGACTCAGGATGCAGCGGACAATACCTCGGGTGCTTCATTGTTGCGTAAAATAGCCTTTCATGTGATGGGCCACGTGCTGGGAGTCAGATCTGTGCGACGGGCTACGAAATTGCGTCAGGCGGAAGGGGTTCTTTCGGAGGTAAAACACACACGTGCAGCTGCGGCATACTGCAAGTTCAGGAGCGGTTGCGACGTCCGTACCGGCTTTCGGAGGTTTTGTGTATTAAAAGCAAAGTGAAGCTGTAATGTGCTACTGGCTGACTAGCCGAACAACCTCCTCGTGGTGCTAGCTGGGTGGTTCGGGTTTACCCCCCTTCCAGCAAATAGTTCGGCGGCAGTGTTCAAGGACGTGGTAGGTTTTCGCCTGACAAGCCTTCTCCCTATAAAAGCCACAAATGCCCTTTTAACCACACAGTGACGTGGCATTTCTGACCCCTCTAACAAGTCACCCATTGCTTATCCGGACAACCGCTTCCAGTCCACAGATAGTAAGCATCCTATCAAGCACTGGCGACATGTTGAAACACATTCAAGCAAAACGGTAGGAAACATTTATCAATCCCATAAACAAAGCTAAACACGCCTACGTGCCACCTTACATGGTTGGCGGCATCCGGTTTCGGATTTGCCTGTCACTGTGGCAAGCCACAGGACGCCTGCGCCTACAGAGGGACCATGGATGGCTTGCGCTGCACCACCCACAGCTCCAACCACATACCCCATATCCAGTGTAAACCCGAAGGAATAAGACCGGGAGGCATGCGGATGGGAACCACGTTTCATCAACGGAGCCGGCCCACACTCCTTCACAGGCAAACACAAGCACGCTGTATTTGGGGAATCAACCGCACACCTTACATACATTCATATATAAACATATGCGACAGTACCATTGTACATTAACTGATCACATTTTGTACTGTTAACATGATCATACCTGCGCAGGCGTGCCTCGCTTAATCGAGAATACACCATTTATTTATTCATTTAACGGAACACGGATTCGGTGCTGCTGGACAATGAAGTTGGATATCAGCGCTTGTTTGCAAACGGGATCATACTGCTGTTCGAAATGTTCTTCACATAGTTGCAGTTTGCTAGCCAGTACCAGTGAGTTATCCATGCCAAAGGACAAGAGCTTTGCGCACCAAGACGGCCATTTAAAAGGAAGGATGCAGGATGTCAGAGGCGCGCTGTCCTTAGGTTCCAGCAAACATAAGGCAGTCATTACCTTATGTGTTACGGAGGTACCGCCGACATCATCCATGGCACAGCGATGGGCGTTTCGTCGCCTGAGCACCACGACTTCAGCGGCTCATCGCACTTACGTTAACAGGCAAAGGCGTCAGAATCCAGCCGGCAAACACCTATGGTCTACGCCTGTAGGGTTTGTCTGCGGGTGGAGGATATTACTTCGGACACTGGTGATGTTCAATGGGTTAGTTGGAACGGTTGTGAAGGTTGGTTCCACCAACCTTGCGTGGGGTATTCGGGGGAAGGAGGCACCACCTGCTACCCGTACGAGGAATATGTGCACTTCTTAAAAACGGACATCTGCTTTAAACGGAAGGGCTTTGGAAGGTAAACGTAAGACGCGGTATTATTGTGATGTCTTCACTGATAGAACATGACACACCAAGCTCGTCTGTGAGTTGAATAAGCCTGGTGCTTGCAACAGCACACTGCAGATGATTCTTGTTAGCCGAACAATCTCTTCATGGTGCCAGCTGGGTGGTTCGGGTAAATCTCTTTCCACCAAATGGTTTGGCGGCAGTGTTCCAGGATGTGGCGGGATTTCGCCTGGCAAGCGTTCTCCCTATAAAAACCCACAGATATCCGTTTAACAACACTGTGACGTGGCGGATGTAACTCGCCACTAAATAAAGTCATTGCCACTTCCATATTCTGGAGGGTCACTCACACATCACGAACGTCAATCCGATTCAAAGAGTTCCATTGATTCCCCCTTTGATGGCGAACACAACGAACAAAATCACAGAGTCACATTTACCCACTCACACAACATGGCCCCTTCCAAATACGCAGTTAAACATACTTTTACACTTATGAGTGGAAGGATTTTGATGAGTATTTTTGTTCGTCGCAATCAGCCGACAATTCAGATATGTCGACCAGCTATCCGGAAAAGCACCAGACGGCGGTTTTGGCAAGAGCCACTAGCAGTCATGGGTTCGATCCTCCGCAGAGGATTTTATTGATCAACATGCTGAGTCTTCAACCATAAAGCGACACATAAACGCGTATTTGCATCATTTAATAAGCACCTTGGAGTTGCTGCATACAAAAATGTATCACACTGAGAGGAAATCGAATTCGCCATGGACGTTAGAAAGTGGAGAGGATTTAGCACCGGACATGACATAAATCAACGGTAGGAATTCATCAGTACTTGATCAATAGGAACAGAAATCACAGGTAGCGAGGTCAGAGTAATGGCTCTAACGTGGACACACTGCAGTGAGCCCACCATCCACCAGGAGTAGATCTCCAGTCGTAAATGAGCTCGCAGAACTAGCCAGGAAGGCAATGGCTGAAGCTACTTCTTCTGGTTCCCCCGGGCGGCCCAAGGGATGCGTAACTGCTGTATTTTTGATGAGTGCGGCGTATTCCTCCTCGGACATACCACTGCGACGTTGCAAAGGTGTGAGGATAACGCCAGGGCTGAAAAGGAAACAGAGAGAAATAGTGGTTGAAATGAACAATCGTGACCCAAGTACTGTTGACTAATAGGTATCTGTTAAAGAAGTGGATGTATTACGGCGATAAGTGATGGGGGATGATGGGGTGGGTCACTGTGTCAACAGTCACTATGTCATGTCTAGTCAAGCGCCAAGTAATGGGAGCAAAAGAGAAATTCGTTGCGAGACGGATATGCAAAGAAGTTGACCACAGTGCATGAATGAACCCCAGGTAAGCAAACGGGCAAATTCGGTAAGACAACTGTGAGCCGATTACTGAAAAGTACGGAAGCAAACGGCTATGTCTCTCAATCCGGTATGAAAACTGACAATGAGGAAGAAATTGTTGGGAATCGCAAAGTTAAACGGAACAGAAGCAGTGTGCCAGAATAACATGCTGGAACGATGTGATGCTGCTATGGAGAAGTAAGGAATGCGATAGAACAGAGAACATTAAAATATGTCGTTGGGGACCTAGATATCACTCGTCTGTACCTATCAAACTGATGACCAAATGCTTACCATCTTGTTCAGTTAATCGGAGCAATTGGATTAGAAGCAGCTGATCAGAACGATACCGTGCAACATACAGGAGCCACTGCATGATGCCATACAATAGCATCGTAGGAAGCTTACATGAAACAGCTGAATAGACCTTAAGAAATGATAACCGCGAGTGGGTGTGAAGAAAGTAGCCTAAATGGTAGTGGTGCTGTTACTAGAGAGTAAAATATAAATGTGCAGAAATCAGCAAGGCGAGAAGACGAGATCCAAGGATCGCTGGAAAGATTGGTACATGGTGGGCACTTCCATCACAACGAAACGCATTCGGAATGGATAAACGTAAACATATAAAAAGGTACTGAAGGACCCAGTGAGATGATACCCACCTGGGTAGGAGAAGGGTGCGAGACGCATGCAATATAGCAATGGAAGTAGTGACGAAACGTCGGCTAGGTGGACTAGTCCATAGATGGGACGTATAGAGAATGACTGAGCAAGATGGTGTTGCTCATACAGAGTGGCAGACGATGGGTAACATACAGGTGCAGCTAGGCAGTGTTGTAGGCCGGAAGAGAAAGCAAAAAATGAGGCTAAGTCGCTAGATGCGAAGTAATACGTCATTTGAGTGGATATTCAAGAAGTTGCTGGAGCAGTGACCAAATTGGGTCTCGCTAAGGTAATACGGCGGTGTCCGTGAATAGCTGAGCCTAATTGTGTGGCGTAGTCAGAAATACTGACTACTAACAATACAAGCGTGGTCAACAAGCAAAGGTGGGGTAAGCCCAGTTTTCTAGCCCTGAAGACCGGGCGGTCGAAATTCCGTGATATGCACCGATATATAATTTGATGATCGATGTCAAGTTTCAGCTCTCCCGTGGCTAGAATTCGAGTTAGGGGTTTGAATGGACAGAACTAATCGTTATCCTGAATAAAGATGGGGGTAATGGTAGCATCTCAGCTCACGTACAACCAAGATCACCCCTACCATATGCAGGAGACAACTGGATCAAGCCAGGCGCCGATAAAATATCCAATTTGTAAGCACTGCGTGCGGACTATGGCCATGCTCCTGAACTGTAGGGGCTCATGCAATTCAGTCGATCACCCCTCTCTGTTAGACAAGCCCGTCCAAAGGAGCTCACCTAAGAACTTTCCATTTTACGGCCCAAAAATATAAAGATGAAATGGCACACAAAGTTCCATGCTGAGTTATCGGGATGTCTCTCTTACAAATAGTGTTACAAGATTATGGTTTAAAACCCCTAATGAAAATCTAATTTCCATTATAAGGAGTTGCCATATTGAGCCCAACTATGCAAATATCATCGAGAGGGAGACCGGACCATTTGTAAAAAGTAAACGACTCTGGTTTCACTACTCTGAATGTTCCCATCATTTAAAATGGGGTTTACAACTTCAAGATGCAGTGTCGTTTCTAAACTATGGTTCGCGGGTTCGCCCTGGAATTTCGGTTTGCAGAATCGGGAATCAAATGAGCGATCAACCTACGTTGTATTAGGAAAATATAGGAATGGAACGAGACCACTCAAGTCAACTAAAGCATTGCAGCAGGTTAAAATACCCTAAACGAATTGCGACACCTATATATATATATATATATATATATATATATATATATATATATGGGCGCCTCCGAAAT
>CALYDF020007670.1:0-12292 GCA_944474145.2 Dicrocoelium dendriticum | reverse complement strand
GGCTGCGTAACTCCCGGAAGTGTTCATTTATTCTGAAAACTAGACTGAGTTAAAAACATGCTAACTTGTGCTAAACCTTAAAGAAACTGGTTATACATAACAGTGGAAGGGACAGCTGAATTCGATGTTACTTAGCGTGGGGATGAGTCATATCCGTTTCTGCGAGCAGTCCTGCCCTGTGGTTACAGGGCTCTGAAATCACACCTTGCGGAAGCCTCTTACGAGTGTGACCTGGTTGCACTGTTACAGGAAGATCATGGGTGTTCACAACAAGCAGAGAGGGCGAAGCGAACCAGCAATCAACACTTCGGCCTGCTACTCAGAGCCTTAGATTTGTTTGAACTTTCAACCTTTCCCCAAATGCTGTATGCCTACTTGCGACCGCACGTGGAATATGTTATCTAGACATGGCAGCTGTGGCAGAAACAGGAAATCGTTGCTCTCGAGACGGCTCAACGAACGGCAACTAATAACGTCAGGAGCCTCTTTCATCTACTCTATCAGCCTAGGCGGAAATCTTTATGAACGTACAGATGTCGATATCGGCGTTTGCGGGGAGATCTCATAATGCTTCACCAGATTTTATAGAACCCAAACCACAGTTTCCGCCGCTACTGGATTTGTACCACAACACTAATATAAGAGGTCATCCTCTGCAAATGAAAATAGAGCATATCCGGCTTGAATTCCGTACATATTTCCTTTTCCTCCGCTTGTGTTAATCTCGGAACGCCCTCGCTAATTATGTCGTCTCTGCTCGCAATGTGGCGATATTTAAATTAACCAGCTGACAATGTGTCGCCTCATGCGCCTTTTCATTTTATGACTTGTTGGCCAGGGGCCACAAAACGCAATCAAACGTGTCTTACCAAATGCCCAACTAATGGATCTATGACTCTATACATTAGTTACGCGAACATCGCTATTCTACATCTGTCTATGGTGAGTCCACCAAAACGTTTTTCATCTGTCTCTGATGAGGACTACAACGCGTAAAAGGTACAGCGAAATGGCTGTAAAAAAGCGAAAACAAGAAAACGCAGAAGCTTCGAAGAGGAGCTTGCAACCGCCGCAAAAACTGCCCCCAAGATGATCTTCGCATACGTAAAGCGGCGCCTGAGGCCTGTAGCCAATGTCTCAATGTTAGAAGGCTCAGAAAGATAGCCCCTTACCTCGAGTACAGATCGTGCGTCCGCATTGGCGGCGCACTTCGCCTCCGTATTTGCAAGCGACCAGGTGTCTGTAACGAGTTCGACGAGTACCGCTCCAGCTGAACTTAACAGCTTGGACTGCAATATTGAGGATGCACACAAGCTTCTAACAAATCATGACGGGATGAAGCCTGCTGGGCCAGATGGTATATATACCCGCTGATCCTCAAGTCCCTATCGGCCATCATCGCGCCTTCTGTAACTGAACATTTTAACAGTTCAATATCAACTGGACTGGAACTGCTCAGCCGTAATCCCATACCGAAAGGTGGTAACCCAAGGCTTTTGACAAGGTGAACCATGCAGTTCTCCTTGACAGGCCGAGAATGTGCGTTGTTAATGCTTCGCTGCACAAATGCATCAGAAATGTCCTTGTTGATCGAAAGTGGAGGGTCCAGGTGGACAACCATCTAACCGACTGGTATCCATCGAGCATCGGCGTGGCCTAAGACACTGTACTGGGGCCGATATTGTTTCTGATCCATGTAAACGATGTGCCTCAGCTACTCAAATCACCTTGTGCGTTGTTCGCAGATGACTTGAAGGTGTGGAGAGTAATCCGCACACTCAACGATTGTGATTTACTTCAGCAGGAACTCGACCGCCTCTCGACATGGTCTGCCGAGGTTAACCTTCCGATCAACCCTGCCAAGTCGCAATTTATGAGGTTGGGTAAGCGTGAGCACAGCCCAACGTACACAGTGGCTGGTCAAACGTTACATCCCGCGTCTTTCGTGCGCAACCTCGGTGTGCTCTCAAGCTGCGACCTAGAGTCCATTGACAACACTAATAGGCTGTACCAAAACAGCCTTCGGATGCTTTGGGCGCTCAGGCGCAGCTTCAGCAATTGGTCCGAAGAGATTGCTACTCTCCTCTTCGTCTCGATAATACGACCGATACTAGAGTACGGCTCTCCCGGGTATTGTCTTATCACGCTGGGCGAGGTAAAAAAGCTTGAGCGGTTGCATCGTATAGCCACCAGGCTGATTCCCAACTTACGAGGTATGCCATATGAAGACCGATGTAAGAAACTAGGGATGTACACACTAGCATATCGTCGGCGGAGGGTTGACCTCATCATGACGCACCGGTTATTACATCTGGGTGATTACACCATGTTGTGAAAACTGCTTCATCTGCGCACACCAAGCTGCACTCGAGGACACCGGTATAAACTTATCGTACCGATGTGGAAGCGGGTCGCTCACCAACTCTGTTTCGAACGCAGAGGGGTGAATAGCTGGAACGACCTGCCGCAGCAGGTAGTAGAGGCGAACTCAGTGTCCGAATTTAAGAAGCTCTTATACAAACACTTTGCAGAGGCAAAATATAGAGAGCGGAACGATAAATAAAACGTATATGTCCAAGAGCGACAAATGATGCAGCTACACAGAGAAAGCTCTACTCATTGCTTCTAACCAGTTTTCAGTATTCAGTATTCATTTTGCTCAAGCGTCTGAAAAGCCTGCTTCAGAGTTCGAAGCTCCAGATATCTCTAGAAATGACATATATACGCTCGACATTCATCATCATAGTTGCTGCCGCGTTATTGTGCGGACAGATTTCACGGAAGAGTAACACGGCAGTTCAGTTTACATGATGATGCGGAGCATCAAACAGGCATACAAATCAGCTTGAGACCAATGAATACACATTAAATACGGCTTCTGGGAAATAAAATGATAATCTTTATGAAATTAATTCAAGCCTTGCTAAAATCTCACCTCAGAAATTATTCACACTATTCACCTTTCGAGACATAGAGGGATGAATAGCTGCAATTTGATATTTTAATCATTTGGTTAGAATAAACTCAGAATACTGGGGCAAACATAAACGTGAATTTTTTATATATTGCTATATTAAAAACTGCTGGTAAAATTCCTGATAAAAATTCACACCAGAAGTCTGGTTTGCTAACTTTCAAGTTTATGCTTAACAACTTGGTTCAGCACAAGCTAGGCAAGTCCGTTTGAAAAATTAACATAGGTCAACATCCTGTTCGATTCACTAGCCACCGTTACTCTATGCTAATTTTATGGCGCCGTGCTAGCACATTGTTGCAATATTTTATGACCCCCACTGTTGTGGTGATTATCAGCAACACCGGATCCTTGATGACTGACATCCCGGCGATCTTCGTTATGCATATGAGTGAGTAAATCATGGCTGGCAAATGAACGGGAAAGAAACTTAATCACAGCACACTGTCAAACCAGCTGTGGGTGACATATATGTCTGTGGGCTATAATTCCTCGTTCATTGACCTACACCTAGTGAGACACGAAATACGGATCAGTTTGAAAATGTCAAAAGCTACTTCTCACACTTACGAAAATATGAAGGGTTCATGTTTGAGCTCAGCTGCGTTGAACTATTCCGAATACATTGTTTATTCTCTTCTTTAGAACTGTTTAAGCCCTATCGATTTTGCATGTTTTGCCATAGCTAAAATTGGAGAATACTTGCAAATCAAATGATGATTGGCGACATTAGCGAGACAGGTCAATGCTTTCATCGAATTCAATCGTTGTTTTACATAAGCAGTCTTAGTCGATCCATGGAAGATTAACGGTAAAAACAATTTAGGTTTAGGATAATCTTCAAAGGAACACCAAATAATTCAGTGGTGCAAATGTAGGGTTCGACAACTGCGCAAGCATTTCATTTTGTTTTGCCAGTGCTGATAAAGAGAAATGTAAATCATGTACAATCCTTAAAACTGCTACCACATGGGGGTAAACGAACAGTTTTGAGCGTGACACAGAAATTCGCTTGACAGGCAAGTCGAATAAAGTTATTTTTGAGTCAGCAAATTTCGTGATTTATATCTCACAAATGCACAATTCTACCTCTAACTTTTATTTTGGTAGAGGACAGTTGAATAAGAGTGTAAACTTTGGTGAAAAAAGGAGCAACTGGAATACCGTGTATTGAAAGACATATTGCTATATCAAAACGTCTTGTTATTTGCATCCCACAAAGACATGCCGAATAATTTACGTAAATACCCGCTTCAAATTCCACGGTTTAACGTTAGCCGCAAAACTGCAATCGTGGCAGCGAGAGTATTGTAATAGGCCTAGTTCAGGGAGAATATCAGTAGGCAGCTCCAAAAAATATTGACCTTGGGGTGGATATGATCACGCCAGGATGCCAAGTACTACTCGTCAAATAGTAGCGTTTGTGCACCTCACAGAAGTGAGCAGACGAAAGAACAAGGTTAATCAAATATTTTCCCTCAGTTGGTGCCATGTCATTTAACGCCTGAGCAAAAGCGCATTCAACGTATGATTTCGGCCTGTTTAAGCTAGATGCGGATAACTCGTTTGCACGATACAACACTATGGATTAGTGCAGAGAAAACCACAGTAATTGAGAGAGAAAAAACAACATTGGTCGTACGGCTCGTTAACTGTCACGTCGCATTAAGGAACATAGCCCTAAATGGCTGTTGAACGGAGGCACCGGAGTACTTACAAGCGGTATATTATCTCATCTTTTCGAATCTGGTCACCAGGTTGACCTCCCGAATGCTTTCACTGTGATTTATCAGGTTCCAATGAGCAAATCGAAAGGTACGCGGTTAAGGATACTCGCCACTGCAGAGGCCATTGCGATCCGCATATTCCAACCCCCGCTGTGCTCGCAGAAAAAGTTTGTTCAATCTCTATACCTGCCCTGGCCGAACAACCATCAGCCTATCCGTCACCCCGACATCGGGTCAGGCCCTGTGATTACGTAACCCTCAATCGATCTGTGTGCATGAGACAGCGGCAAACCATTCGCTGTCTAACCATTGACCGAGTCAGTTCAGAACAAACCCCAGAACCAATCACTATCCATCCCTTTGTAATTTAACCTTATATGATTGTACGGGCCAGTAGATGAATCATTGAAAACAATTGTTTGCCTCAGACTGATGTTCTTGAAAAAAACAATTCTATCTAATGGAAAAGCGCATTAGGCCCTACGCCAAGGAAGTCCAAGGTAGCGCAATCATTTTACAGGGTGAGCGCAGCTGATTTGCGATTCTCCAAATTTGGCAATGATTGATCTCCTTTACAGAGGTCATCATCTCCGGAAGATTGCTTGTGGGTTTCTGAAACATCACACTTGAAAGGAGATCAACAACGATGAAGATACTGGTTATCTTCCACATGAGTGCGCCAGCACACAGCTCTTCAATTGTGTAGAAAATAATCCATGAATAAGTATTCCAGTCGCTTACTCTATTCCCCATATCTGGCTTTCTCTAAATTCTAAATACTAAATATCTAAGTGTAAAAATGCTTTATTTGGGCAACTATTTCTTAACGGCGGTAGTGACTTTAAAGACGTAGAGGAGATTTTGGGTCACGAAATAAAGTTCTATTGGGATGAAAGTATTTCATCGTTACTAGAGCAAGCGTGTGACCTTTGAGGTTGCTTAGGTTGAAAAGTTAGCATTTAAAAAAGCTGCATCTCATTCTGTATTGTCGGAGCTGAATCTTTTCTTTCATCATTCATGCATGTAAACAAATGGGAAGAAGATTGATTTTATAATTCACATCCAGTGCAGCTTGAATGTGACTAGTACATGATTCTGAATGTAAGGTATCGTTTAATGCGGCTTGACGCAACAGCTTTGGTGAACCAAAGAAGACGGGTATTGGTAGGGCTCAATTGGATCTTGAATCCACTGTTGCACGTAATCTGATGACCCGAAATCATCAAATGTCTGCTGATCGCAGATGACTGTAGCATGTTTGTGGCATGCAGTGTGACTTGAACCTGCCTTGTGTACAGTCTCACCATAAAACCATTTTGGCACGTACTATTTCAATCAGAAACTCAGGGATTCCTAGGTTCTTACATTGTACCTATCACCGCCGTCGCACAAGAGGGTACCTACAGGGCCCATGTGCATGTGGGTTGCCACAGTTGACGAGCTGATCAGGTGTCAATTTGCAGTTAGCAATCGCGAGAGCAATATTACTGCATCAGCGGTACATAAGCCGTTCGGCGACTTTAATATAAGTAAGTAATTCAGAAGATTATTTTATCAAAAGCCTTCACTTTTTAAACCTCCCTTACTTGGTAAATGCCAACTGAAACCAAAAATGTAGTTAATCATTTTTGGGTTCTGTTAATCTTGGAGCAGTATTTGTTTCTGTTGTGGAAACGGTCACATGCTGGGAGCTCCTAATATATGAATAATACGACGACTGCGCGTCACCCGTTAATCATCAAGGTTGCTTAAATTTCACACCTAACTTACCGAACGTATGGAAAGCAAGTTGCTGCTCCTAATGAAGTGAACTAACTCGTGTTGACTAAATGTGTAATCCAGAATGTTCTCCTTAGCTTAGGAACGTAAAATAAATTATTTTGGTGAATTTGAATGGTTAGATGCAGTGTGTTACACGTTATTTACCGTGGGAAAACACACATAGAAGCAGGTAAGGCTGGTGGCTTTCGAATATGTTTGCTTTAACACACGAACACGCCAAATATATTGGGTATATTATCATAAAATTTGAGTGTACTCTGAGTTACCCTAAATGAAATGGGTAAAGGAAAAAACCTGATAATTAACATAGTAAACTGGAATGTTCACAACTCGTGATTGCTGTTTTATGGTGGCATGGGTCCAAATATTCCCCTAAATTACAACAGCAAGCATCCCAATTTACATAACACACTTTTCTCCAAAACTTAGTTGTAGCCATTTTCTACTAGATTATACTGAATCATCAAACTTCGGTAAGTAAACAGTCCTTGACTATTTTTACTCACCAAATATTTTATTGCTGTTTGTCCAGATTTACGCAACGTCAGCAAGAAGTTACGTAATGTCGTCGGAGGAGCAATATGTTACCTACCGCCACCTGTTTACACAAGTCGCCTGGAGAGATGCCGTATACCGAATGGATTGATATGTCTTTAGACCATTTGTTACCAACAGTATCGCTCATTTTACCTTTCAACTCCAACACAACTAGCCTCCACTAGTGTCTCGCAATTTTATTATTTGTAACTTAACAGTACTCCAAAGTTTCTACTGTTCATTTTGACTTCGTACTATACTGGGAAGCGATAATTAGATTGCGATTTGTAGTGAACGTAAATTTCCTACGCATTCAGTATTAAACAAGGTTAGATTTCTTGGTTCCTGTAACTTCCGATGTTACATTTTTAACCTTGGCGCATTCTGTTAATGTGCTGTTCGCTGGCGAGTTACCTTGACGTGCTGTTCTCTGCACGTGCTTACCTGCTGTCTTTATCTTGTAGAGTTTGTCAATGCGCGCTATGCCCTGCCAATGGTAGTGTTCTCCGTATTCTCTTAGTTGGCACGTTTCTTTCCTTTTATCTATTATGACTAGTCTGTCATATGCACTCCACATGATACTCGTCTAATTGCGTTATTCACCTGGCTACTACGGTACACTGGGTTTTGGAAAATGATGTAGTTGATAGTGTGACAGTTGCATAATACGCACGAAACAGATAAAGCTTGTAGGATGTAGGATGTTTTCTGTGAATAAACCAATTCAGAGAAATAAAACATTGCAAACAAGTTGAACCTCGCACTCGTGTACTCATTATTGTGGTATGGACTATGCGTGTTTGTCGGCTTAGTCAAGGGACTATTGCATATCCGTTTCTCACCCCTTCTTAAAGCCGTAGGTACAAGTTTTTGGCAGACGATTATGCTATACTTAATATTTGAGACATGCTCACTTCAAATCTTTCAGCGGAACATAGTATACTGTATAAATAGTTTGTTGTAATAGTAGTAAATATATTTTATCGCGGCCTAGACTCAGTCTTTGATACACGGAGGGATGTACAAGACATCTATAACTAACACATTGACACGTATAAATATAACAAGGGAATCTTAGTCCAAAATTTAGCTGCGTCTGTTTTCTATAAGTTGGTGTGATTCAACTAACGAATGTAAGTGCTGCGTTTCAGCATAATGCCTCACATTATGTAAAGAAATTGGAAGCGCATAATTGACTTAAGTCGGAGGAAAGCAACAAGTGGGATTAAATTATAGCGAGGCATATCTGTCGAATATCCAGCCGAATATGTCGCTTTGCTAGTTTTAGATAATGGCTGCTTAGCTGGTGAAATGGCTAGGATTCAGAAACTATTAGTTAATATAACTGGGGGTTCTATGCGAATTGAGAGCCAAAATATGGTTACTGCGTAGGTGTTGAACTCCAATGTACAATCCAGTGCGTTTCAGTCTAGAATGGTACAGATATTTAAAGCCCAGAATACGAATGCAAATTATGTACTTACTTCTTCACACCATGGAAGTGGAAAAATACTGTCTGAATACAGTTTAATTTTCTGCTGCATCGACTAATTCGTGCGGTTTGAGATTTAAAGTTGTAGTTCATAATAGGTCCTTTACTATGACTGGGCTATCTCCGTTGGTAAGTTGAGGGGATCACACCAGCCGGAGGTGGGCAGCTAGACCTATCCATCAAGCTAGGTTGGCAATACATTTAACATTAATTTGTTGGTTCACTTTTCACCAGCCACAATATTGATGTGCATTGTTAAGCCTATATACTAATATATTTTTGAATACAATCTAGTAGCATGCAATCATAGCTTATGATCACGTTCCAACATCCGTGACGGTTGGTGACATCAACCCAATACAAGGCAAGTGAACGAGACAAGGCTTACAAGAAATCGGTCAATCGATAAACAAGCCAAACTGCAGGTGCTTGTGAGTCATTGGTTTGACAAACACGCCAGCGATGACTGAGGTCAGCTGCACTAAATGGCAACCAATAGTTGGATCATTCATCCATTACCCCACGCGACGGGATAAGTGCATTTTTCGGTTGGAACGACAGATCTCATTGAATATGAATCCACTTAGCAGTAAACCTAAGAATATACATGTACTGAGATTGTGAAGACAGATTTGGCCTGCTGTAACTGTGTCATTGCGACTCACGCTAAATGTGGCAGCGCAAGTCCAATAGCATTACAGAGGCTCAACAAGGTGACAGATGCGCTCTGGTTATACTGGACATCCGTAGTAATACTAACTGTCAGTTGATTGGCTGATTGTTCGCTGAGCTCGGCAGGTTGACTGCAAACGTTTCGTCACCACTCGAGGTGACATCGTCAGTGCGAGTGTATTTAGCAGTGTGGCGCGTACGAAGCGTCGTTGAGTGTGAGTGATCGATCTCCTAGCCGCTACTCTGAGTTTGGATTGTTCGACGAGCACATGACCATAGAAATCGGTCTCTGATTCTCACCTCGTAGTGTACGCGCGTTGGACTCTTCGCTTGTCGTCGTTTGTTGCAGTAGTCTAGCGCTCTTTTCCGTCAGATTTCTTCTAGTAATTCGGTGATCTTTCATTCGTAATGCCGTATATATAGTATCTATTTCAACATGTCGGTTTATTGAATTGTCGGTAGAATACCGTGCCTCCAAGTATTCTCTAGCTTGCCTCGAATTTCCACGGGCTAGGATCTTAACGTTCTCTAGATCGAAGTTGTGGCCTTCCTGGTCTTCATGCATGGAAACTAATGAATGTGGGTCGTGTCTCCGTATGGCCATTCTGTGTTCGTTGATCCGTGTTGATAGTTTCCTTCCAGTTTGTCCGATGTAGTGTTTGTCACACTCTTTGCAGTTAATTTTGTAGATGACCTCATTCTGACTGCCTTGTTTAACTTTGTCCTTCGGTCTTGAAAGCAATCTTCGCAGAGTACCTGTTGGTTGGTGGGCTACCAAGATTCTATGTGGTCGTAGCAACCTTGACGTTAGTTCAGATAATTCTTGATGTAAGGAAGCGCTACCCGTTTATCAATGTTTTCCTGCTGTTGCTGCTGCACCCTCTTCTTTGCGCTTCTTCTGATGAAGTTTCTTGGATACCCGTTGTTTTGCAATACCCGGTATAGGTGGTTCTCTTCCTTCTTCCTCAATTCTGTCGTGCTGCAGTGTGTTTCGGCCCTATTGAAAAGGCTTTGAATGCAGCTTTTCTTGTGGTTCAGGGGATGGTTGCTGTGGTAGTTTAATATTTGGTCGGTGTGAGTCTTCTTTCGATATACACATGTCTGAAGTGTTCCGTCAGTGTTTCTTTGGACCAGTACATCTAAGAATGGTAACTGGTTGTCTTTTTCGAGTTCAATTGTAAACTTGATATCCTGGAATGTGTTGTTGATTAACTCATTAGTATTCTGCATGGAATCTCGTTTGATGACGACAAACGTGTCGTCCACGTACCGGATCCATGATTTTGGTTTATTTAACGGTATTGTGATGCTCTCCAGTCTTTGCATCACAGCGTCTGCAATAAGTCCTGAGATGGGCGATCCCATGGGCGTTCCTTTCAGTTGTTGGCTTACTTGCCCATCAAAGTAAAAATAAGTAGTCATGCAGAGATCCAAGAGTTCCCATATGCTTTCCGTTTTGAGGTTGCCTGTTGTGTTCGATTGCTTTTGAAGCAATTCCATCATGGTTGCTTTTGCAAGTTCGTGACTGATCGACGTGAAGAGCGCGGTGACATCAAACGACAGCATGATTTCATCTTCCTCTATTGTAACACACCTCAGTTTGTTGATGAATTGTTCAACATTGATGATGCTTTGTTCAGAGCCGGCAATTAGATGTTTTAATTTCTTCCACATGCATTTTGCCAATTTGTACGATGGGGTTCCTGGCAACGAGACGATTGGACGCAATGGGACTCCGTCTTTGTGTACCTTTGGCAGTCCATAGAACCTTGCAATGTTTGTGTCCTCAGCTTTCATCTTCCATCGCTCCAGCTTTGTAATCTCACTCGCTGCTTGTAGTTTCTTCAATGCTGTGTTGATTTGAGTACTCAGTTTTGTACTAGGGTCCTGATCTATGGGACGATAGGTGGTCGTGTCGGACAGGAGTTGTTTGGCTTTTGCAACGTAATCTGATTTATCCATTATTACTGCCATGCGTCCCTTGTCAGCTGGTAGGATTACAATATTGTCTTCTTTTTGTAGCCTTCTGAGTCCTTCCCGTTCTTCTTTTGCGAGCGTATGTGTGAATTTGTTGCGAGTTATTGCAGGGACAACTTTTTGTCTAATTTGTTGCCGCGATTCTTCTGATAATCCATTTGTGTTCAAAACTTGTTCCAGATTCGCCAAGTAATCCTTATATGATGCATCTTTTACGTTAAGGTTTAGTCCTTTGATTAGTATGTTCACCTCCGTTGTGCTGAGTTGACGGCTAGACAAGTTTTTGATCCATCCTTCACCGTTGGGTTGGTCAGACTTTCTTGTAAGTTTATTCAACTTGATATTCAGTGCTAAGTTACGCTGGCTTCTGATGTTGTTTACTCGACGTTGAATCGCGGATTCAAGCTCTGCAAGTTTTTGGGTCCCATCGCAATAAGGCAGTCAGTTTTATTGTCATTTATAACCTTTTCATAATTCGAAGGCGATTATGAGCATCGGTTATCATTAATTTTATCATACGCGTCTCATATTGTCTTGTTAAAGCCCAAGCCTCTGGATGATCTAACCCCGGTCTGTGGTTCAAACTGGGTGGCAGAACATTTCGTCTCAGACATTCGTGGAGGAAGTATAGATGCTCGCATGTGGAAGCGCGTCGGCAGGCAAAGTTTTCCCAACGGCGAGCTTGTTGAAGCGTTGTACGCCCGAATAGCTGCAATATAGAAGCAAATGTTGGTAGCTCAGGTTGTTTAGTTGATTGGCTGATTGTTCGCTGAGCTCGGCAGGTTGACTGCAAACGTTTCGTCACCACTCGAGGTGACATCGTCAGTGCGAGTGTATTTAGCAGTGTGGCGCGTACGAAGCGTCGTTGAGTGTGAGTGATCAATCTCCTAGCCGCTACTCTGAGTTTGGATTGTTCGACGAGCACATGACCATAGAAATCGGTCTCTGATTCTCACCTCGGAGTGCACGCGCGTTGGACTCTTCGCTTGTCGTCGTTTGTTGCAGTAGTCTAGCGCTCTTTTCCGCTAGATTTCTTCTAGCGAACAATCAGCCAATCAACTAAGCAACCTGAGCTACCAACATTTGCTTCTATATCGCAGCTAGCTGTCAGTTTTATATTTATGCTCTAGG
>CALYDF020007669.1:0-12329 GCA_944474145.2 Dicrocoelium dendriticum | reverse complement strand
TGAGTCATTATCTTTGGTTCAAAAACCGCTCACCGATGTAATAAAAACGCATCCTGCTGCTGATATACTGATGCCTTTCACACAACCCAAACTCAAGAATGCTGACGCGTTCCAATTAGATGTATACTTGCTAGATTCCGCTAATTGCCTCTGTCGTACTACCATCCGAGATCGTGCGAAGACATAGCATGCAAGATCAACGGTCACAACATGGAAATCACCGCGGTGCGGTTATAAGCTTCACTGAAGAAGGCGTGTAATGTAGTTAATTTATGGTTGCTCGCATCATCAGATCAACGCAGTTGGAGCAATCACAGCCCGGATGTGTAGTATAAAGTTACACATGCTTGGTCAAGCAGTCTGTGGTCACATCGTCAGATTAAAAGCAACTGGCCTTGATTATAAACCTAAAGTGATAAGGTGAAGTAAACCATTCGACCAATAATCGGCTTTACATGGCTTTGCTCTGCTGGGATTGTTGTCTGTGGGCCAGTGACTGAGGAGAACGCGTAACTTGGCTGCATCCTCTCATAGCCTGCGCCTTCTGATATTCACACTCGGAATTATGGAGGGAAGTTCTTGCCACAAGTCTGCTTTGGCTCCTTCAAACCACTGTACAGAAAACAATTGCAATCGAAGTGATGTACCTTACTGACAAGCAAGTAATGTTGTGCGTGACACTCTGCTTGCACCGCTGTTCCGGTGAGTACAGGTGTTGTCATTTTTCGACCGGATCAAACGTCGGTGTTCCGAGGTTGCGATTGTTCCAGATGCACTTCACCAGTTGTGAGTTACTTTCAAAGCAGCCATACGAAAGCGCGGTTTATTCGTCGCATTCATAAAGTTGCAAGTATCTTTCCGGAGAATTGGATGGAGGGGAGTGTATTTTCATGTACGACGACACATGAAGGCCGAACAGAAACTAATCTCGCTGCGAAACATGTCGTCTGTTTAATGCACATTCAACGTTACATAGGTTTGTTTCCTAATGCACACGAATGGAGTGCTCTCAGCTACATGATCCACATGACATTCCACACCCAGATAGCCTAAATAAGGGGACGTATGAATGCACCATCCATGATGACAGTTGCACGCTTTCCCCAACGTGTCGCAAAACAGGTACCCGGATGTTTCCGATAGTCCAGTTCGTCGACACTTGTTCACTTCCCTCATCTAGACGAAACAAATACACTGGTGCAGCCCGAGAAGATGAATGACGGCGGCATCTCCACAAATGCATTACAACAACAGCGGCGCGCCAGAACTACAACTACTAGTTTTGGGGTCTGTCGCATGCTTACGCATTTTAATCTAGAATTTTAGATTAATTAAGAAACGGAAAAATTTATCCGTTGGCACAAATATTTTAAACGCCAATTTAGATCAAATAAACAAGTAATCAAAATACAAGGGTATGTTTAGTACCGATTACGTGGAACCCTGTCGCGCTGTCATTTATCTAAGTGCACTACAGGGACTAAGGTAAAGGCAGAAGAATTCCATGGTGACTGAAATTCGTCGGACACGGGTGATGGTCACAGTAATAAGCAATCTCTCACCAACATTATGAGCACTTTATTTATTCACCACGGATTGTTGGCTTCACCGATTTGTTCAAGTTGCTAACAAGCCGCCTAGCAGTGCGTGTCGAATACATCAGATAGACCAGCTTCGGTTAGCGGGATTTGTTCTCCCTTTGGCTTCTGATGGTGCACTGTCCAACTTCTAACAGGTGTAGTGAGACACTGGTCACTCAAATAAGTAGTGACAAACTTGTCACAAGCAACCCAGCGATTTGTTACAACCCCATCTAACATTTCTCATACATTGAGTGCAGTTAATTCCGTTCGAGCACGCACATTCATGTGCGTGCACTCAACGATAGGAACAATAAGGGATTTGGTTGCAGGAACGTTACGAATTGTTTTATGTACCCACGAAAAGTTCATGAAATGAGACGTGACTTATGGTGGTTGAAACGCATCCGGAATAGGTGCCTCAACTGGAACAAGTGCAGTCATTTACCAGGTCAACTTTTTGTCCGGATCTCTTTCCGACCGGTCTGGTTGAAGCGACACCGGCTGAGTTTCGGATTAAGCTCATTTTTTCGGGAGTAATTTTATCAATTCTGTTTGGGCGCAAAGGTTTAGATGGATCGATGCAACAGATATATCATGGAAGTAGATTAAAAGACCCGAATGTCCGAATCTAGCGTGAACCGGCTTATCTTCTTGGATAATCGTGCTGTCCCGTGAGATAATGGACTTATCACTCCGCCGCATGAAGCACTTTGTACGACAACCAGCTTCGCAATTCGGTTTGACTGACTCAGTTCTACTGAGTGTGTCAAGACTTGATTAGTCACAGGTAACAACGCTCCACAAGGTCAGCTCTGCGGAGTTTGGATTGTGTGGAATTAGCGCCCGTAATGCATGTGACGAATGAAGTATGCCCAAAGTGCGCCGCTATTCTGGCTATTATCGAATTATAACGGAACATTGGCCTCCTTTTTTGATTCAGTGTGGCGACAAATTCGCGATGCCGCATAATGTATAGTAATTAATAATGACACAGTCGCCCACCAAGTCTTGTGTTCTCTCCGCAAGATTCATAAAGCTGGGTGAGAGTGAGCGACAGGGTAAAAGCATCCGTCGGACTCGGAGCACAAATAATGTAACTGTATTATGAAAGCTGACTGAAAATGCAAGACATGCTTCACCTTTTGAAATGCCACAGATGGATGTACTTCAAACCAGAGACTGAAGCAGCGATGAACTTTTCCATGTAATTTCAACACTGTGACTACATTTTGTGATAAAATGATGTGACGGTTATGTGAAATATTTCCATACCGACCGGACTGTCAACAAATTTGACTGAATCCATAAAACACAGAAGAACAGAGTCAAACAAGAGAGTACGGTGCAGTGTTTGCGATCTGTGATATCACATGCGCTCAGCTTGCCTTTAAATTCCGAAACCACGTTTTGGACTCTGGGTTGATTGCTTCACATTACCCCAGCTGATGAATTCCTGTCTGATACATCAAAAGAAAAGTGATAATATATGTTTAGTTTTGAAAAACAGTGCACTCACCTTTCTTCGCTTAACAAGGAGGAGAGTACTTCATATTCTCAAGATTAAGTGTCAAACAACTGACCACTTAACATATTTCGTTCGGAAAACCATTTCATCTTCTCACTGACACACAATGCATCAAGTTGTCAGACTTATGCATTTTTGCCATATATCCCAAACGAGTTGCCAGAGTCACCACGGGGTCTCAGTACTGTTGTTTACTGACTTACTAAACGAAGAAATGCTCCTTTACATTGATAAGTCACTGCAATAATATAAATACATTCCACACAAGACAACTGAGATCTTAGGGGGAAGATAAATTGGTAGCGCACGGCTGACGCGGTTTGCTTCTTGGCATTTTTTCGAAGTTGACAAAAATATGCATTCAATAGATGCAGAATAGCTGATGGTAGTCTCCTTTTCATCCTGATTATCCCAAATAAGTTCTTCTCGTTGAAAATGACAACCTAGACAACTGAGGACACTATCCATCTAAGACGACACTGAGGGAATACCCTGCCTAGAAGCAGATCACTTGGAGACGGTTTCACTAATGACTGTATTACTTTGCTTTTATCAGTGCTTCTAATACCTTTGACCTACCAGTCATTTCAAAACTTCCTTTGGGATCCATAATATAATATGTGAACAATTACCTATTTTAAACAACCTCATTGTATTAACTGATCAGACCATTCAGTTACGCTGAGTCTCGCACATTCGAGGCTAAGAATCGCCGCCTGAGCATCTGTGCTTACTCTGGCTACTTCCTTGTTGGAAGCACAGTGAATGAGAACACTTGTTACATTCGATTTATTAGTGCACCTCAACAACCTAAATATAACGAAATAAAAGCAATGAATAAACCTGACCGCTGAAAAGCTACCAGTAAACGCTGGTTTGGAATTCTCTATAGGGACTGATGTAGCTTTCTAAATAGATAAGACCACTGATCGACGATCATTTGAAAAACGCTGCTGACCAGTTGCCGAGTCCGTTCATGGTAATGCACGCGTACGAGCTGTACAAACTACCTGACGGGTGGTTAGTTAGTGCACTATTTCGACCTCGATGCTATACACGTAGCAACTGGCCACACCATGACCTTATATTGATATATTGGAATTTTTTTAGTGAGTTCCTGTCATTGTGCTTATCTTATAGTGCAGTCAGTACGCAGCGCACAAGGCTGCAAACCGGTCCATAGTCCGATAGCTTCGGGTTGGTAATTTACAGTCCACTCAAAGCAGTGAAAAGTTAGACCGTCTGGTAGTGACACATAGTGACTCATGGTTAGGAATCACGGTGTCTTGTACTCAACTCGCGAACAAGCTCCGGAAACTAACATATTATACCGAGTTTGCTGATCAGCGCATGCCGAACACTTAGGGCAAACATAATTAAACACAATATCTACTATGTGGTATGAATTCCCTTTTGCATGGGCTTTTGACAGCACGACTGTCACGACTGTTTTTGCTTCCAATACCGTTATCCAATAATCTGTATTAATCTCTCATAGATAAATATCTTGTGATACGTATATCCATTGGAGTGTCTAAATCGACATAGCGGTGGGCGCGGTTTCATAAGATGTAGACATGTTAGAGGTGCACTACATAGGTCTGCACTCCCATTTTCATTGGGAAATGCAGGAATACGATTCTGGTCGCTGGACGCTGGTCGCAGCGGTGCAGACCGCTGCTGCCCTGGTCACGGTGCCACGCTGAAAAATTCACATACCCACAATTTTAGGCGGCAATCGCGGTAATATTCAAACGGGCCCAAAAGGCGAACGACTGAGAAGAATTAGGGACTAATTTGGCAATATACTGTTTAGGTAACTGGTTTTAGCAAGACGAATTCGTAGCATGAGTGGGGGAATAATGACTGCGAACATAAAGCAGATTTTACAGTTTGAGTTAACAGGATGCTTAATGAAAAGACCTGCAGTAGGGACAAGAATCTCGCAGTATAGGACATTTGTAAAGCAAACAACCAAATAATCTACTGCTCAATATTCACATACTCTGTTCTTTTGCAGATATGGACTGATGGAATCGTATACTTCGGAATCTACCTTCGTATAAAAATTAGTGGTAAATTATTCGGTGTGACTTGTCGAAGAGTTAAACTTGAAACAGTGTTTTGCGGATCTCTTCACTGACAGGCTTTAGTCACACTGCGCACTGTGGAATTTGGGGCCAAACTTGTAAAAATTTGGGGAATCCAACCTATTCATTTTGATCTCATTCTCTTGTGATTTTGACAGATTCCTAATGCGTGTTTATGTAAAGCAAATGGTGGCTCCTGCTTGCCGTCTCTATCCTTCTGCACAGATGAATAGGTCTCTCAAGCTTGTCCAGTTCACTTTATGAAACGGTGAATTGATTCAGCCAAAAGTGGAATGAGAAATTCACGGTTGTGCTCGTCTACTTAATTAGCAAACCACTCTTTTCACTGATGTGATAACGAAAGGGTATTACGATCATCACTACACAACACCTCATCTTGCCACGACGCTAGTGAATTTGGCCTACGGAGGTTTGAATACATTCAACCCATCCTTTGTAAACAAATGGTAGTTGAGGTTCAACCAGTGTCTGTTGGAATGAAATGTGCTAGACGAAGCGGCACATGGTGGTTCATGATTGTTTTAACGTCCCACTCTGACCCTGTCGAAAGGCATGCATTGAATGCTCATCGATTCATTAACCTCTATGCAGACATTTCGATCACAGAAAGCGTTGTCGTTCTTAATTTGAGAGATGAGTCGCAACCACCTACTACTTATTTTTTACTTAGCGATGAACACGACTCTCCGTGAAACGGAGCCGTAAGTCCGAGTCCACGTCAGCTTTTCTTCACGCCAGCAAGCCGGACGGTATCGTGCTGGACTGTACAGATGCAAGCAATTGTAACAAGGACATCGAACGAATGATGCTACAAGCGTAACTCATTTGGGAACCATGCCACGACTACACAGCTTCGCCTCATTTTAGGAATAAACGTCAGTACTTTCATGATCTTTAACTTCGTGTGTAACTGAGAACAGATTTTGTGAATGGCAACACACATTAGACAGCCAGAATAGGGAAAAGGACGTTTCCACCGAGGGTCCAAGAAGCCATCAGTGAAGCGCCGTCAAAATCAGAACTGTCCAATTAGAGAAACACAGCAGAGATCGCATAGCTCTGCAAAACTTGTATTGATATGATCCAATCTCGCCTCAGAAAAATCGTCTTAATGCGGTGAACCAAACTGCATTGTTGACAGCTGAGCTCTCCTCATTGAAACCTCTTATGTTTCAATGCAAACTGCGCAGGACATGAATTGGAAGGTGTGGAGCTACTCCCAGGAGAACGACTTCTTGACTTGGAGTATGCAGACGACATCGCCCTCATCCTTGACTGCTCCCATACTTGCCAAGCCGCGCTGGACAGATTAGCAATGGCTGCCAGCCGTTTCGGGCTTTGCTTTGCACCATCGAAATGCAAAGCGTTCCTCCAAGGTTGGCAAGGATCGCCTCCTGCGCTGATCCTTGTTGGGGATCAGCTAGAAGTCGTTCGGAAATTCAACTACCTGGGAAGTTGTATCATCGCCCTTTGAATCGAAGACGAGATCACGAACCGGATAGCAAAACCTCGAAGTGCAGACACGAAGAGGCTAGTTACGTTCGACCGCCGGTGCTTTCGCAGTTTGGCTCATATCTGGTGGGAATACCGCGTGAGTAACGCGCATGTTTGACGCCTTGTTTACGACACAGGAAAAGGAACTGAACCGCTCAGCACCGTCATTTTACGCACCAGCCTCCGATGGCTGGGCCACATGTTGCGCATGCCAGCCAACCGACTTACACGACGTGCGTTGTTTGCGCGCCGGGGATGTGGATGGAAGAAGAGGAGGGGTGGGCAAGCGATGACTTGGTCCAGAGGAATGAAGACCTTCATCTCGGAGCTGGCCAGGGAGCTTCATGGCTCCCTGGTTGGGGTCCAAAAGACGATTAGCACGTTTGACTGGATACACTTGCTGACATGGCAAGGAGCAGACCTCAGTGGCGTTCGTGCTGTGATTTTCTTTGTCCCTCCCCATTCCTTTTAGCCTCCACCTCCACCTACCATCTCATTCCGTAGCGTAAAGCATAATTTGTCTTTTTGCCTAGTAGCCGGCTGGTAGCTTACCGGAACGATGCCTATCCGTTGCTGGTAGCTCAGCTGGCATGCAACTGTTGTATTTATTTTCCTTTTCCTTTATGTATTGCGGCATAGTAGCTGAGGCGTTTCCCAACTCTAGCTGACGTGTATAATGACATAATGATGAATGATGCGCAAATGGCACAGCTCATTCCAGTGACACTGATGTAGTTATTGTTCCAAGACACACAGATCTGAAATGCATTTTCTTCAGGACACCACCACGACATGGTAACTCATACTTCTTGGCAAACTTCTTTACCTTCTGTAGTTTGTGCGTTGCACTGTTATGATGTGGGATTACTAAGAAGAAATAGGTGTATGTTGTCTTTACTGGGCATTGCTTTTCTGGATCTCTGTGTAATCTTTGGAAGTTATACGTTTCGTTTCCGGTCTCATTTCGCGTGCTCACATCTCGCTGCTAGTTTCCTTAGGCTGTGTCGATCCGAATTGTACTGGTTACCGGTAAAGAGTCTTTCGTCCGTTCCGAACAAAACCGTCGAAATCACTCGCGTGTAGGTATCATAAACCTATGTTGATGAAAATTTCATTTGTTGGCACTCAGGTATAATGCATGCGGATCACGTGGCAAAGGCGCCTGTATTTGTCCCACATATGCAACTACATCAGGCGTGCCACGCGCGATTAAGGCACATGCTTCAGTTTGGTTACACAAAGCACTGGATGGCGGTACATAAAGTTCGTTTGGACTTCCGAGTCTGCGTTAGATCAGAGTAGACGGTTAGTTTCTACTTTGTGGCACATCGTGTGGTGTGCATCATACCAGAAGCCGTGCATGCAAAAGTGATTCATTCGGTCAATTGGTGGTCTAATACACAAACTTTGACTACCGACAAGTGCAACAGTAGAACAGAAGAAGACGCCTTACCAATGATGCAACTTGGTAGTCCATACCCCGTGCCGTCACAACGAGTGCAGAGATGCCACTACATTTTGACGCAGAAGTTTGTCAACTACTCGTCAACTTCGATGGTGCAAAACCTCCGGACCAGACGGACTTCATCCGCTACTATTTATGTGCCTATCGAATGTCATCACTCCAGCTGTCGCAAACCTGTACAAGAAATCACTCTCTGCATGACCTGCCCTCAACGACTGGCACTGCTAGATAGGGTGACCGCTCCCCAAGGGGGATCCGAGTAAAGTCGAGAAATATAGACCGATCTATTTGACTACGATATTATCCAAGATTCTCGAGGATTGTGGAAAAGCGTCTGCTGTTGTGCTTCGAATCGTTGGACTTATTGACGCCAGAGTAACACGGCTTTATGGAAGAGCGATCCTGCATCACCAACTTCATATAGGCCAACCACCAGTGGGTACGAGCTCTCAACGAACAGAAGGATGTTGACATGATGTACATCGACTTTAGTAAGGCGTTTGACAGAGTGAACCACGAGGTACTCCCTGGTAAACGGAGAAGCCACGGAATCGGTTGTATGCTACTTCAGTGGTTACACAAGTTTATTGTGGGATGGAAGTTTAGAGTACAGGCCAATGACTACCTGACAGACTGGTTCCCATCGACCAGTAACGTTCCTCAGGGCACCGTACTTGGGCCAGTGTTCTTTCTTATTCATATCAACAATCTCCCATACCAACTCCATTCACCTTGTCCGTTGTTTGCAGACGATTTGAACATCTGGAGGATTATTGAGAATGAGGAGGATAGCGCTCGCCTCCAGTATGACTTAGATCCTCTGTCAACCTGGTCCACCGAAATACAACTCCTTCTTAACGCAAACAAGTCGAAGTTCATTAGTATTACCAGACGTGTAGCGGCTCGATTATGCATATTGGGTGGCCACTTGCTCCACCCAAACACATCTGTCAGAGACTTAGGAGTGCTCTCGCGACATGATATGAAATCACTAGAAGATACAGAGAAATTGTACCATGCGGTATTTTGCATGTTCTGTGCATTACGACGCACTTTCTCCACATGGTCCGAAGAAACCGTCTCTCGCCTATTCACCTTGCTCATCAGACCAATCCTTGAACAGGGAGCCCCACCGTACCATCCGATAACCCATTGGGAAACGGAAAAGCTATATAAAATACAACAAATCGCAACTAGAATGATACTCAGTCTACGAAAGCTTCCGTATTAAAAAGGTTGTGAAAGGCAAGGCCTCTACACACTATCCTACCGCCGAGTACGAATTGACCTTATTATGACACATCGAGTACTACACTTGAATCACTTCTCCATACTGGGGCAAATATTTCACCTTCGGGAACCCTGTAACACTCGACGATACTGCCACAAAAGCCGGCTCACATGCATGAACAGGGTATCACATCATTTTTGTACTGAATGAAGAATAGTAAACTTTTGGAATGCACTACCAGAAGGACTAATAGAAACCGATTTAGTGATGTATTTTAAAACACGCATCGACGATGATTTTGGAAACCTGTGCTTATGTGAAACGGTGCGCATACAATGCATAAAACATCCTATACAAGGATAAACGATTAACTGACCATACACTGCCACTGAAGATTCGCAGTTAAATGTTTTTGATTTTTCATAATTCGCTAGAGTTGTACTAAAACTTTCTAATTGCTCTTAACATAGTGTCAGTCTCCGTCTCAGAACCGATCATCCATTCAACTGCTAAAGCAGACCAACGCAGCGCACTTTAGACACTACTTGTGCGACTTCCGGATTCCCTTCTGTCCGCCATCTCCTCAAGACGTACTAGAGGAGAATGGGTTCACTGATGTTGATGGTATATTGTAACTGAGTGCAAGCTGAAGTGCATCTTGGATTGTATCGCTCCACTCGTCAACTACTTGGAAATTCTTGTTATCATTTGCACTTTATTGACCACAGTAAGGTATGTCATCATCCTTCAGAGTGTTTAACAAAATGTACGCTGATTGTTTGTCCACATGAAGTCGACGGCATACATGGCTAAACAGCGCACCATCGAATGTTTCAAGCCCACCTCGGTTACAGCGCGGACGTGGAATAGCAACATGACAACAGAAGTTGCATCTGATCACTCCACGGGAACATATGTTCAGAACACTAGCAAAAGTGCATGAAAATGCTACGACTGCTCCACAGGTGATCAAGTCCCCAAAGTTGACAGTTTACATAAGATAAGACACCGTTGTCGGAGTCGCCATGCCAACGTGGTGTGTGCGCTACAACTTCTGACTAGAAAGTACCAAGGTGAGGTGTAGTGGGAGAACGAAGATACTTGAAGTTGACCACGGGTATCTGGAACTGACGGTTGACTCCGGACACGAGATTTTGATGGCTGTGTCCCAGAAACACCACCACATCGCACATTTGCTATCAGTAGACAGAGGTAAACCCGATAGCGGAGTTTGCAAAACGAAGGAAGCGGGTTTGGAAAAAATATTTTCAATGATATTCGGGTCTCCCCTACGTGACTTATTAAACAGTAGGAAAGAAATATACCGCCGACCCTGTTAGTAGAGTGGAATTGAGGATGCTTCCGAAAAGCCGAATGGTGTGACGCATCTTTAAGTCTAGTCCAATTTCACCTACTCATCACTTCCACTTTTCTTAAGGTAAATCCTATGAGACAGCGGATGAAAAAGCCAGAAAGTACAGCATGGATTATGCAACTTTCTGGTGCTCAGATACTTGCGGAAACAAATCTGCCGTGCCTCGGACAATAATTATACATGGTCGTTCTTTATCAAGTATTCAGCAAATTGCAAAAGCCCGCCTTGCTTTCATCAAACTGAACACCTATGGCGTCGTCGTGACGTCAGTCTCAAGCTCAAGGGCAGGGTGTAAAATGCTTCCGCCCGTTCGGTCCTGCTTTACTGCTGTGAGACCTGGCCTGTTCGCTCCGAAGACGACTGCCAGATTTTGACAATCGTTGTCTGCGAAAGATCGCTTGTGTGTGGTGACAAAATCACATAATCGATAGGGAGGTTCGCGAACGAGTGCTTGGAGAAAACAGCCCCATCATTCTAAAGGAGGTTCACCGACACCGCATGCGTTGGCTTGGCCATGCACAGCGGATGCCAGTCTATCACCCTTCCAGGCGAGCGTTATTTGCGTTTTCCAGAAGCAAATGGAAAAGTATCGCGTTGGACAACCACTGACATGGAAATGGAGCGTGAAGAAAGCAGCCTCAAGCTTAGCTTCAGTCGGATCAGTGCGCCTCCCAGGTTGGGGACCACGTGACTCGGAAATCCTGTGGTTGCAAACGTTTGATGTGATGGCACGTAACAGACATCAATGGCGCCAGTGCTGCAGTGCAGTTTTATCTGTTGATTAACCTCAAGTATACATGTATTATCGGCACATCTAAACTAAATTAGACAGCAATCACACGCCCGGAAAAACACTGTAAGCGCACTTCATCCTTTCGGGAATCGTCAGCAGTGCTTATTCCATCATACCCTGGCAGGGCTCGAACCCTCAATTCAACTGTTGTCAGTCCATGGTTGAGGCCATTGAGCTACGGGAGACAGCAACGACCATCGTAAATCAGTTGCTAGATGTGATATAGCGCCGCTCACTATCCACTGACTTGCACGTTACTACCATGCAGAGGACAGGGTAGCCCCCTCATCAAGCGACAAACTTACCAAACTTAAGCCGCCAATTAGGCTATGGCATTATAAGCAATTTGGTCTGCGTACTGATTACAGAGTAGTAGTAGTAGTAGTAGTAGTAGTGGGGGGGGAGTTGAATGTTGTAGATAGAAATTCATCATATCTAGACTCACTTAGACAGTCGTCACACGCCCGGAAAAGCAATGTACGCGCATTTCATCCTTTCGGGAATCCTCACCAGTGCGCATTCTATCGGACCCTGGTAGGGCTCGTCTAGATGTGACGAATTTCTACCTATAATATTCAGCTATTCCTACTACTCCTCTGTAAATATACTTATTAATTTAAAAACCAAAACAGCAAAAGAACTCAAAACGGCTTGTGTGAAACCCGAAAATCGGGCTTTTTATTGTTTTCTTTATGACTAGTATTTTCCATCTTGCCATGGTTATGATCGTACATTATCCGTATACCGACTTG
>CALYDF020007668.1:0-12318 GCA_944474145.2 Dicrocoelium dendriticum | reverse complement strand
TTTCCCATCCTTCACCAGGAATGAAGTCCGTGGACTTGCCGCAAATCCAGATTGCTGATGACATACTAGAGACAAACCGCGATTCCGCTACTTCGGGACTGTAATATCCACTGTAATATCCACCGACACATCCGCGTATCGAAAGCGACTGCTACATTTGTCAAGTTAGAATATTGTGTGCGGAGGAATTACTAGCTTACTGTTGGGACGAAGATGAATGTATACCGGTAGATGCTGGTTTTGTTCTTCTATACTGCAGTGAAACCTGTACGCTTTATCTGAAGGACGTCCGTTAGTTGGAGCAGTTTCAACAACAGCAAGTGGGTCGTACTCTGCGCATCGGCTGGTGTGACAGTTTCTGACAAGTAAAGGCTACGTCGCAGTGGCATGTATGTAGTGGACTGCGTACATGTTCTGCGGCACCTGAGGTGAATGGGGCATATCCGCCGCATGGATTCGACGAGTATACCTAATGAAGCTTCTATATGGTCAACTTAGTACAGGGAAGCGGCAAGTGGGAAAACCAAAGTTACCTTGCCAGAACATGCTCAATGTGTGTTAATCATAAACTAAATTTGATTTTAGGTGTTGTGAAGCGATGGCAGTAGATCCGCGCCGATGAAAAGAGCATATCAAGATGGCGGTCGTTCCTGCTGCATAAGGAAACGAAACACAGGTTGGGGGAGCGTCAGGCTCTGATGGGGTCAAAACCTCTGATGTCAAGAGCGTGGTGCTGTAGCACATGCGGTCGCGAATGCCTCAGCCAAGCCGGCCTCGTAAGTCATCAGCGCTGCCACGTGGGGTCAACGTCGTAGTGGGGATGTTTACGAATGATAGGTGAGCGTTGACGTAGAGGATGGTAAGTACGCTGCTTCCCGTCTCACTTAATAACCCAGGCTAATAATGCGTTCAATGTCGCAAGTGGGCTACACCATTGATGCAGTTACTCTATTCGTAGGCCTGCGTGTTGAGTTTTGCAATTCAGGTGTTGGTCGTTGCTTGACATCCCCGATGTGGCTGCCCTTGATGTGAATGCTGACAAGGTGAATACCTGCCTAACACCACACGTCTTGAGTACTGAATCCAGGAGAAGTTTGGTAGTTGCGGAGGAGAATGGGGTGCACAGTCCATGTGACCGTACTAGGCTCAAATTGTGGTTACATATATTGTGGAATGGGATACAGTCCAGCTACCGACTTGTGAACATTTAGTGTGCATGATTCCCTGATTAGACAAGAATGCTGCTGCTATGCGTGTTGAAGGAGCTTGCACCGGCCCCATCGGTGAAACCTGGTACCCATCCACATGCCTCCCGGCCTTGTTGTTTATGGTTTAAACTGGATATGGGGTATGTGGATGGAGCTGTGGTTCGTACAGCACTAGTCACTCATTGTCCCTCAGTAGACGCAAGCGCCTTGTGGCTGTCCTCTGGAGGCCGCAATGAACAGCAAATGCGGAGTCGAATGCCGCCATATATATTAAACTAATGACCCAAGGAATAGTCCTGCAGGCAAGAAAAACACCACAGGAGTCAAAATGAAGCACAAGTTAAGCAAAACTAGAACGAAACAAATTTGTTTCTTTTGAACATGTGGTCTTTTATATTTTTTCATTTCTATATTTTGAAGCTTTAGTCATGTTAATCGATGCGATTTCATGGGCAATGTCTTCAACCGTGCCAAGCCATTGGCGCTACACATCCTAGGGTTCCCATCCTGGAAGGCGGATGGGTTAAAGGCGGCTAGAAGTGAAGTCAGAAAGTTCATATCCTGTCGCCAAGTGGAAAACTGACCACTGATCACCTCCAACCCGGTCCTACACGAGCGAGCGGGGCACGGCGCAGCGTGCACGGCAAACGATCAGGCGCCATGCGCAGGACGTGACAAAGCCACATAAATTGGTCAGGAAACCAGCTTGTTAAAAGAGTACTCGCAAGCTTGACCTTTTTATGTCTACTTGATGATTTCAGACGAGGACAAAAGCAGTCTTTAAATGTCAGTTTTGAGTGATGGTAACATTCTACCAGCTATTTTACCATCCAATTTCGCTGGCCCATCTTACCAACATGCAGGCCTCTGTAACTTACATCTGCTTTCTACTTTACCCTTGTTTACCAACGTAAGCTCGTCGCTACTACTTCGTAGCCCATCGTTGTTTCGACCTAATGTTCGTTTTTTGAAAAAGCTGTCTGCAGCATTCCTATCATGATGCTGAATCGATGACAGATGCCATAAAATAATACAGAAAATGGTTGTAAATGTTGAAACTAGTCCGGAAAAAGGTGCCGGTTTACAGATACACAGCGTTCCTAATACGGGGAGCACAAAATTATTCTCAAACTTTATCTGTTATCCACAGTTGCGCTGATAAATTTCTGTTGGTTGTGGTCACCCGATTTCCATCTCTGTTTAGATCTGGTTAGTTTACATTTATTCGATTCTATCCGATCTTCAAAGTATACCACTTGCTAACCGATGAAATTCGACGAAGTTGCAAACACTTGCTTCACACTCAAGCACATTAGAGTAGCAATTAGTTCATTCATCCGGATGTGTGTACACCTACTTGTATACACTCCATTACAACCGTCCAAACGATTCAACCAAACCATCAGTCACATTGACATAGTCGTGACACTTGTGACCGCATCGGTGGAGATCGCGCTGACTTTGAGAAATCGTACGCCACTGAACGTTCTCAAAGTGCTGTTAATGCTTCAGGCACAATCTCTATGGAGCATGTGTCCTACACTGGGCACACCAATAGAGCTTGCATCTAATTACTTAGCTATGCGTAGGAATTCGGTTAGCTTTAGACTGCGCTAGGAATGAATAGCTATACACTAACTGACAGCTACGCTCACGTGGCTAAACGCAGGAGTTGGTCTGTCAATTGTACACATGAAATGGGCGAATCTATATGGAATACAATCAGTGTTTCTTCGGTACGTCCGTCCTCTTTGCAAGTCCCTAATTCGTGCAAGTGAGTGGCTTAGACAATGAGATTAATAATTTATATAAGATTGAAGGGAAGCATAGGAACCATTATCTTAGACACACACCTGGTCCTAAACCACTTGATTTCTGCTTCGTAATGCAGTGAGGTTAAACAGAAGATAAAGCTAAGATTAGCACGCACCCGTGCTGGCATGCGTTAAACATTTTCACTCTTTTTGTTCCGCACTTAGGCTAGTGTAGCCATTTTTAGCGCCATTTACCGGGTGGGGTCTGTAAGCCGTCTTTGCGTATGTGTTGAAGGCGCGTGGGTTTAGGTTCAACGTGCAACGGTAAGCGCAATACTGGAGGAATGCAGTGTGTTTCTCACCCATCCATTCTTGCTGGCTTCAAAGTACCAACTAGATACTGTCATCCATAGAGGTTAGAAAGGCAGCACTTCGGTACAATAAGCGTCAAAAATTCCTTCCGAAAATTGGGAACTGCCTTACCTCAAAAGAATTGACTTGATTTCTATCACACACCCAGGCAGTGGCTGACCACGTAGATGACATGTGAGGGAGCCGCAGTGAAACGGTGTTCAAACCTTTGTGTGACCGAAATAATGGCATGCCTTTGTTGCCACTTTCGTAGTTTTGCATTTTCTCTCTTATTTTTCTAGCGTTGTTTTCATGGAAGGAATTTTCCAAGAGGTAGCAAAAAATTGTCCAGAAATGACCAGTATTCGACAACCGAGAACGCAATGTCGTCTACTTGTATTAGGATACGCGTGGTTTTAAATAGGAACTTCACTTTTCATCGAATTATTAAGCACGATTCCGAGGTCTATGACACGGAAAGCAAGTTAAGAGCCCTTTTGCATTTTTTATAGCCGAATCTTTTATCTGTCATTTAAGATATCATGCACTTATCTCCAAGCTCTGGTGACATTTGGTGATCCTTACTCCGCCTCGTTTGTTGTCGGTTTGTAACAAACACTATCTAGCAGGCATCAGTTAGACACATTAATTAGGCATAGTTTCAGCGTATCTCAAAAGCGCGTTTGCATGACGGAGGACATTGTTAACGAACGCAAATTTACCTACGTGGAAGATATAAGGGTTCCGTGTTGTCAAAATCCAAATTAATTTTAATATAATGTTAGGTAAATTTTAAGTCCTTAGAAGCGGATTTGACACTGGGAAATCTTTGCTCTATCACACGAATGGCAGAATTTCATTTAAACAGTACTTGCTTCTAATGCCTCAAACACGTTCAGGATTGTGTTCTGTAAAGTGGGGAAAAATTTCGGACCAAGTGTCGATTAACCAACCCTACAAGAATCAAAACAAAATTTGGGCTGCGCAATCCACTGAGATTGGATTTACAGACAGCTGTAACACCGCTCGATTACAAACGACTTTTCAACAAAGATTCAGGATCTTGGAAAATATTTGGAAACGATCGAGAACTCAGGATTTCAGAAAGGTTTGAAAACAACCGGTTGGTATAGTTTGTGGACAAAGTTTCGCTTTTAACACAAAAGCTTCCTCAGGCCGAGTGAATCAGTCGGGGATTGGTATAGCATTTATAGCGAACTGGGATGATAATTGCGACGAATGGGATGTAGCCAGAAGGTCAATCGCTTTACAGGTCAACGCATCACTCCAATTAGTGCATGGAACAGTCACAAGTGGTCCGCGTTACAAGGTCAAGTAAACCTTATTAACGATGGGTGGGGGGTGATGTGGTGTTCATTCTCGGCCCTGCATCCGTCCGGCGGCTCTCCTCAGACCGATCTGGTTAACATTGCTCGCCACACGTTCGAAAGCTCTGCCTCGTCCATCCTGCTCATGCAGCCGTTTACCTTGCTAATCTCAACTGCTTCAGCAGTCAGCCTCTGTGGAGTTGATCGCATTCCTTTTCTACTGATTTTGACGTTATCCGAGTCGAGCTCATGACCTACGTCTATCGCGTGCATCGCTACTGCAGAACTCCTTAGTAGAGCCATATATTTAAGCGTTTCTCGGTGGCCGTGTTATGCGTCGCTTGTGTTCTGTATTCTTGTGCGTAGCTCTCTCGCGGCTTGGCCGATATACACGTGTGTGCAGTCTTTGCAACTAATTTTGTGGACGCAATTGTTTGTCCTATCTGCGGGAAGTGAGTCTTTTAAGTACAGCAGTGTAGAGCGGGGCGTTCGGCCTTTCTGGAAAATTGCCATTATGTTTTGTTTTCTTTATTTAGGACGCTCCGAATGGCATCCGAAGTTCTATCGTTATGAGGAACAACTAACGACCCAATCCACTCCGTGATGGCCGTGGGTGAGGATTTAAAATTCGCTGCAACTGGCGTTTCACTAAATTGAAGCAAGGACATGATTTCAGGAAAGACGAATTGGTGAATTCCAGAGTTTAATGCCTGTGCATCCTAATGCCAACGGTCTTACTGACAGGATGGATTTAATGATAGCTATTGTAATGTAGTTACTCAGTCATTTAGTGTTTTGGACGAAACATAGTGCATATTGTTAGCGAAAGGTCTAACGTTTACTCTCGATAAGTTTAAGAACTAGGTGGGAAAGATCATTTCCAGCGTTGCATGCGAATTACAAATTTACCAGCTATGAAGGCAGAGAATATTCGTGCACATTTAGTAAATATCATTAAATTCCAACAACCGGGTGAGCCAAATTTTCCGCCGACTGAAAGTATAACATTGAAGTCCCTGAAAGAAAGAAACAATATTGTTCTCACAAAGACTTACAAGGAGGGAACACCGTTGGTAACAAACAAAAGAGAATATTTGGAAAAAACTGAGCAGCATTTGGAGGCGGGCACATGTATACTGGTTGATAGTAAAACCGTGACGATAGTAATGAATAAGAGTAAGACGTCGTTTGGCAACTATACAAGAATCGTGAATGAAGCACTAGTAATAGGCTTGTGGTAGAGTCTATATCCAACACCCACTGTATCTACGATGGCCAGCCAAAAATTCACAAATCCGACCTTTCCTACGACTCATAGTCAACGGTATACGCTCCCCGACCCATAAAGTAGCTACACATTTGACACGGTTAGTGTAACTGACAGGACAGACGAGTACATACGTGAAGAACTTTTACAAGTTTGCTCAAAAGATAACAAGTCTTAATATCGAACCAAATGCGTTGGTGCTAAGCTTCGATGTGAACTCACTTTTCACTAATGTTACCAAAGGAAAGACTCGAAGAATAGCTTGACTTTGTCTAAATGAAGACATCACTCTAGGTAACCAAACGACACTTACGGCTGACCACATAGTCGAAAGCGTGATGGTGTGTCTTAAGATGTCCTACTTCGCTTTGCATTCGAAGCTTTACAGTCCGGAAAAGGCCTTGTCATGGGATCGCCCTTGTCTCCTGTACTAGCGACATTATAAATGTAAGCATTCAAGAACAGAACATTAATCACTTTTAACGGAATTTAATTTTTACTTAGTTCAAAAAATTAACTACTTGTGACTTCACTAACATGCAGAGGATAAATTAGGTGTAGATAGTGAAGTTGATAGCACAACATATAATAGACATAAATATACTAATGTTACAAAATAGCGGCATCAGGCACAAATAAGCAAAATAGTTACTGAGCAACTGCTTCCGTCTCAGCCATTTAATTGTTCGATTGCTGCGGCCGTTTGGAACCACCTGTCCACCATTCTAAGTACAACGAATATTTCGTAACAATCGAGAAAAGTCAAATAAGAAGAAACAATGTTACGCGTGAAATTCCCTAAAGCGGTTTGTTTTCTTGCTGAGGCACAAGTGCGTATTGTACTTTGTACACTTGATCACTGTCTGGTCCTGACAAATTGGGCGTTCGCACTGATACGGTGTACTATTAACCACTGGCCAATGAACCACCGAATCTGACCCGATTTCCAACCATAGAATAGACCTCGCTGGACCACGTCGTTTCTACGCTTTGAACTCTGTTTCAGTTGATGATAAAGTTTATCCCCACTTCCTCTGCGAAATCTCTTTGCCTAGGATGACGTGTGGCTCTGCAATTGTTAATCTGAAAGCAAATACATCGGTCTGTTTCTGTAGAATCACATCCAACGAGTCGCAATCACTTTGATTGAGTAACCGGCTGTTGAGAAATACCACGTCAATAAAATGGGAAAATGTCTATGGTAGTATTTTCGGGACCTGATATGGATCGGATAATAAGCAATCGGTGCATCCAGAGCATCCATAGCAGCACGATGATTGTTGCTGTGCACTTCTTCAATTCCTCTGTCTTCATCTCTGATATAATTGCTGCTGCTTCTACCATCAAGGGGTGATACATGTTTTGGAATATAGTCTCCATCATTAACAGCGCTTTCACTGAGATTGCTCTCATTACTTTTAACTGGTACAACCTGTGTTCAAAGTTTACGCCTGGCCTGACATCTGATTGCCCGTTTGCCGTAGAATGTTGTTGGGTCTATATTTGCTACCTATACATAAGGGGCAGTACGTTTAAAATACGTAAATATGCAGGCAAATTTCTCACATAAAATAACAAAAAATTGAACTGCTATACTTAGTTTAAAAGTAAAATACTACAAAACTTATAGCAACCACTTGGGAACAACACTACTTCACGGCAGTTGAAATATATGCACAGGGGTTCCAAGTATATGAAGATAAACGTAAACACGGTATCTTTTATATGCCACCAATAGTGCCGATTGTAGCGAAAAACCACAAACCAAACTATCGTTAATAAGTCCTAAACTTGTCATCTCACATAATGCAACCTAGTAAATTAGCAGTAGCATTGAGCAATAAGCAAGTAAATATCATTTGACTCCGCATAAATCACCTCCACTTTTGTAGAAGTCCTCGAAATTGTGAGCCAAGATTCACACCAAAACCACGCTCACACACTTCACATTCAAGCAGTTGTCACTTCAAGTCAAGTCAAATTAAGTCATTTCAGGCTTAATTCACCCATATGAGTGTCTTTTCAGCACAGCAAAGTGTGGCGAATGATAGAATCAGATCTACGTCCTGAAGATGCCACAACCGGTGCATTTTTGGAAGAAATTGCTTGATGCGTTTCTTGACATACGGTATTCAGTGACTAACACACACTATTAGCTCACCAAAAGTTTGGTAGCGCTGAGTAGACTACACTTTGTACTTGTTAAAAGAGATAGGAAAGACTAGATTTTTGATTAATTAAACCCCATTGACGAGATGATACTATCAAGTTGAAATCTTGCAGCAACACAATACCATTTCTTAACTGCGTAGTTTACACGATTGGGAGAAAATTAAAGACCACCATCTTCTGCAAGCCGACAGATGCAGATGGGGTACTAAAATACACTTCGGGTCATCCAAAATGCGTTTACGCTGGGATAACCTCAGCGTTGTTCTACAGGGCACAAACCCTGTGCACCATGTAGGAAGACACAAGTGTTACGCAGAAGTAGACGATGTGTAGACTATAGGATATTGGTTGCCCACGGCGGTTATTCAAACACCAGTTACATAAGGTGTTAAACCACCAGTCAAGATCCCCGGTGGAGCGGATAGGAATCGTTGGAATTTTGTAAAATGAAGGCACCTCACATGCAATTCGGAAGATACTAAACAGGGAAAATATAAGGGTGATGTTCCAGCGTAGTAGAACACTATGTTCAGCATTAAGGCAACTGAAGAACCCATTTTCTAATAACACGGAAAATAATTGCGTTTGCAATATTAACCATGCGTTCTGTGTACATGCATACCTTGGCGAAACCTCGACACATTTGTGCGTACGACTGTCAGAGCACAAGAAGCAAATTTTACGAACATGGACGGACGAATTTGAATATCCGGCACTAGGTCGTGGCTGTGGATAACCTAGAGGTCATTAAGAAGAGTATAAGAGCAACACTCCAGCAGTTGATTGTGGAGCCATTAAGAATTACCAAATCGGGCACTTATTTGAACAGAATGGAGGGTTAAAATGTTCAAATGTGTGGCGAGTGATCTTAATACGGCCAGTCTACTGATCGTTAATGCGAGGAAAGTGCAACTCGAATCCCAACTGTCAACACTATGGACGTATCTGTCGTTGCCACGACGCACAATGGAACACGTGGATTATTCCGACTGTAAGTGAACCACTCGAGGTGTCATCCTGATCTCTGACTAAAATAATCGTATACCTTTCGCCGCTACTTTGATTATCATCACTGATTGCTACAAAACGCCGCTCCATTTGCATAATTATTCACCTGGTCTACAGAATATTTGTGTAAAAAGCGAAACGTTGCCTAACAAATACACCAACCGATTGTTTCCAACCCTCTCTGAACTCAGTAGGATGCATCCAAGATCGCTTCAAGCGAAGTGGTGCTTATGGGTCGAGAGAATGGAATCCATTATTTAAGTCACTTTTAGCCTGCTCACACTGTTCCTGACGATGTCATCCAAAGTGCGCAAATCTGTCACAAGGTGAGTTGTGAAATCCAAACAGCTCCTAATTCGCTATTGAAATTTGTACCGCGTCCTGTGCCGTCCCATCCGTCAAGCGTAGGCCTATCCTAGTTCAGAAGTGTGACCGGTTTACGGCAAGAGGTGAACAGGGAATGAGCGCTACGATTACCCCATTGGAAGCGAGTATGTGCCAGCAAACCCCATAGGCCTCTAGGCAAAGCAATTGTTAACATTTTGCTTCCCCCAAACTACGATCAACAAGGTCCAAATCGCAGCCATCTTCTTCAACTATGACAGAATGTCAAACGAAAATAGATCGGGGCTGTGATATTCAGGGGGTAAGCATGACAGCGAAGGTCAGGCACCACCCAAAATGCGTGACCGATCAGGTTCCGACGGGTCAAACAAATTATATTATTGAAAAGGGTGGGATAGTCGAACAAATACCTTCAAAATCCGCAACTCAAGGGATTCTGGCTAAGTTTAAGTCCCTCGAGATAACAGTAATATATGCAGACACCGCAGCAAAGCTCACTTGGGATGCCGTACGCTGCTGCTACAAACATCGCTAACATGAACAGAGTAATAAACAATAGACCATGAGCATTTGTCATAAAGCCAGGAGCAAAAAGCTCCCCATCTTGCAGCTTTACGAAAAAGTGAATCAACGAAGATGCTCTAAATGTCGTGCGCTTAATGTCCCCGAATATACCGCCATCACTTTGCGGAGTAAATTGTCTGACGACCAAGACCAGTGAAATTCACTGTACATTTTGATGAAGGTGGATGCCAAACTCACAAACCTAGTACGAGTCACTCGCAACCCGTACTCTGCACTCTATCGCGAACCTAAACTTATCAGAGGGTTATTGGAATCCGCCAGTGATGTAGACAATATTTACTCTCTGCAAGCGCGATAAAACACGGATCCTATGAGACTGAGACTGTATTTAAGAGCAAGTAGAAAGGTTTCTGTACGACTATCCAATTATGAAACAGCAAAATCATTTAGTTGTGAATCGTCAGCGGTTGTGTTTGGTCAGTTAATCGTATATCCTTGTTTGGTTAGGAATTTGTACTAGCGTCATTATTTCCGGACATACAATGTCTTCTTTTGGCACTGTATGTGCATCGTTTCACAAAAGCACAGGTTTCCAAAATAATCGTCGCTACGGGTTTTAAAACACTTCACGGAATCGGCCTCTATTAATCCTTCTGGTAGTGTATTCCATAAGTTTACGATTCTTCGTTCGAAGCAAAGCTGATGTGGTACTTTTTCATGCTGGGGACCCAGAGTTTGTAACGGTGTCCTCGGGTGTTACAAGGTTCCCGCAGGTGAAATATTGGCTGCAGTATGGGAAGTGATTTACGTGTAGTACTCTATGGGTCATAATAAGGTCAATTCTTACTCGGCGATAGAATAGTGTGTAGAGTCGGAGCCTTTCACAAAGTTTTTATACGGAAGCTTTCGTAGACTCGGTATCAGTCTAGTTACGATTTGCTGTATTTTCTCCAGATTTTCAGTTTCCCACTGGGTTATCGGGTGGTAAGTTAAGGCACAGTATTCAAAGATTGGTCAAATGAGCGAGGTGAATAGACTAGGGAAGGTTTCTTCGGACCATGTGGAGAAACTGCGCCTTATTGCCCAGAGCATACCAACTCCCGCACGGTACAATTTCTCTGTATTTTCTATTGCTTGCATATCATGTCATGAGAGAACTCCTAAGTCTCTGACAGATGTGTTGGGATGGAGCGACTGGCCGTCCAAAGTGTATGATCGAGTGGCTGGACGTCTAGTGTTACTGATGAACTCCGACTTGCTGGTGTTAAGAGGGAGTTGCATTTCAGTTGAAAACGATGACAGCCACTCTAAAGCACGCTGGAGGCGAGCGCAGTCGTCCTGGTTTTCAATGATCCTCCAGATTTTCAAGTCATCTTCAAACAGGGCACATGGTGAATGGAGCTGCTGCGGGAGATCATTGATATGAATAAGAAATAATACTGGCTCAAGTACCTTTCCTTGAGGCACGCCACTGGTCGATGAGAACCAGTCTGTTAGGTGGTCATTGACCTGTACTCTAAACTTTCGTCCAACAATAAACTCCTGTAACCACTGAAGTAGAGTGTCACCGATTCCGTATGTCCTCAGTGTACGAAGGAGTACCTCATGGTTCACTCTGTCAAACGCCTTAGTAAAGTCGATGTACACCACGCCAACATCCTTCCGTTCGTTGAGAGCTCGTACCCACTGGCAGTTTGCGTACATCAAGTTGGTGATGCAGGATCGCCCTTTCATAAAGCCGTGTTTCACTGGCGTCAATAGGTCCATCGGTTCGGAGAAGGACAGCAGACACTTTTTCACAACCTTCTCGAGAACTTTGGATAATACCGAAGTCAAACAGATCGGTCTATAGTTCTCTATTTTAGTGAGACCACCACACTTGGGAAGTATTTCCTTCGTTCGGGACAGATCCTTCAGAGAGCGATTTATTGAATAGGTTTGTCACGGCTGGTCAGATGATAATGGATAGGCACTTGAGTATTAGTAGGTGAAGTCCGTTTGGTCTGGGGGGCTTTGCACCATTGAGGTTGACGAGTAGCTGATACACTTCGACTGCATCACATTGTAGGCTGTCGAGTAAGACTTGCGCAACCTGTGCCGGTACTAAAACCACCGCCGGTTTACTGGAAAATACAGTGGAGAAGTGCGTAGCCAAGGCGTCCGCGCGCTCCGCGCTTGAAATGAGCGTCTTTCCGTCCAAGCTCTCCAAGACCGTAAAATCGACATAATGCATCTCGGAAGAACACAACAGGCAGGATGGCCAAAACAAAATCTTCATCATCGGCGTGCCAGAGCTATCCGCCCACTATCGTCCGGAGACCGGAGATCCCGATTTGGAACATCAGCGATTTATTCGTGAA
>CALYDF020007667.1:0-12294 GCA_944474145.2 Dicrocoelium dendriticum | reverse complement strand
AGCTGCTGGAGGTACTAGGGATGCGGTGCCATATCATATTGGAATTACCTTGGCGCAAGTTGAAATGGTTGTTTTGTAATTGGCTCTGCTCTAGTCTAGTAAATGCGTTGGGTTGGCGTGGATTGGTAGAAATCCCGTTGGGGAAATTGCGCATCTCAAGTTATAACATATAATTTGGCAATAATTTAGCCCCTCCGCTTAACTAAGATAATACTTTCACTTATCAACAGTGAACAGGCATAACCTCAGAAAATCTAGTCAATAAAAATCATTTGTTAAGCTGCTGAGCATAAGATGTATTTCGGCTCTCCTGTTGGCTGTGTTTTCTAATAATCGGCGGAAGTACAAGTCCGCTTTGGAGTGCTGCCATAATTAGCGATGTTGTGATACTTTCTAAATATACTGAACGCTCTGATAGCTGCACAGCTTCAGCACGCAAGCAAATATATATACTATATATATATATATATATATATATATATATATATATATATAGCGGGAGAGCCTACGGTTCGCAGAAGCTGGTGGTGGCTAGATTTTGACAGATAACCTACCCACTGCTTCTACCGCTGCGCCAATGGCTCCTGTCCTGAACGCCTCCTCGTGGCCACAACTGGGTAGGAGTTGGGTTTCGCCTTTCTCCCTGCTAAGATCCAGGACAGCAATCCGCATGAGTCAGTGAACTGACCATGTGCTAGACCCGCTGCCTTTCGGGTGTACATTTAATCGAAGGCTTTGGCTGAGGACCCGAGTCGTTCTACTGTCAGGTGTGGGCGCCCTGCCAGTATCCTAGTCCATCCTCTTCGGAGGTTAGGAAGTGGTCGATGGCCCTCTTCCCGTAAAACCTAGCCATGGGAGACAACAGGTCTACGGGTTATAAGCTCACAGCTCGATTGGCGTAGAGCACGAGCGCCACGCATTGTCTCTGACGGTGGGAGGGCACCTCCGGTGTTCAATGGTTTGCTACTGCCCGCCTCAACCAGGGCAGCCCCTGGTCAAATTGGTGCAAACCCGCCAAAACCCACCTGCGTCTGGCCGTGGTCGCAGGTGCGTATCCTACTACGGTCGCAAAACATATATGAATCGTTCCAGTACCTCAAAAGCTGCGTGTGACGGCCGTCAAGCAGATCCCAATCTGTCACTGCAATCACATTCCCGAGCTGGATCTGCTCCCCACTGCCTTGTGGGTCAGGCTATTGAGCCAAAGGCTCCTGGTGGAGTCCCTCAAGCAAACCTCCAAAGCACAATTGCCACCTCGCGTGCGATTGCCCACCAATGCAATCGTATGCCTGCGCGCAAAGCACTCAGCATCGGGTGCTGGAACGTGCGCAAACTACTGGACCGGAACTCGAGCAAGCGAACCGAGCGACGCACTGCACTGGTCGCGATGAAACTGGCGCGCTACCACATCGATATTGCGGCGCTCAGGGAGACCCGGCTAGCTGAGCAAGGTAAGTTGCATGAAGCAGGTGCTGGCTACACATTCTACCGCCACCTCAGCACCTCGTGAACATGGGGTCGGATTTGTAATATCCGATCGTCTCCATGGCCAGCTTGTGGATGAACCAACAGGTATCTACGTGCGACTGATGACTGTTCGCCTACGACTCGGAAGAGGTAAGTTGGCCAATTTTATAAACACCTACGGTCCGACCATGTGTTATCCTGATGACACGCGTGATCAGTTCTACACTCAGCTATCCTCCGTGATGCGGTCTGTGCCGAGGAGCGACCGACTATTTCTACTGGGTGATCTCAACGCGCGCGTGGGCGTGATACATCGGTGTGGACAGATGTCATCGGTCCGCATGGCATTGGTTCAGCGAATGCGAACGGTGACAGGCTGCTCTCACTGTGTGCCACTCACGGCCTGACGATCACGAACACTCGGTTTGCACTGAGTGCGAGTGATATAGCAACTTGGACGCACCCACGGAGTGGTCACGCTCACCTGCTCGACTATGTCATCGTACGTCAGCGTGATATGCGTGAAGTGCGCATGACACGTGTACTGCGTGGAGCTGAGTGTGGCACTGAGTACAAATTGGTGCGCACCAAACTGTACATATATTTTCGTAAATCTATGTATTGCACTCCCGCCGTGAATCGGCGTAAATTTAACATTCTCTCCCTCGGTACTGTGACGAAACGTACTGAGCTGCAGAAGGCGATGGCTGCACACCTGTGTGATGTGCAATGCATAACCACAGTGGGCGAGCTGTGGCACCACATTCGCGAACAGGTGACAGCTGCTGCCGAGGAGACCATCAGGCGCGCAAACTGCAAGCGGCCTGATTGGTTGGATGACAACAATGCGACGATTAGCTCATTGGTGTCAGAGAAGAATGCAGCATTTGCTGCACATGACGCAGACCCCAGTGACTTGGAGAACAATGTCAGTTTCGAAAACTCGACGCCCACCGACTGGAGAGTTCCGTCTCATTAAAAGTGCATGGTGGACGGAGAAGACGAAGCGGCTGGAATGCTACGCCGAACGCCGTCAACATAAGGAGTTTTTTGACAGCTTGAAGGCAGTATATGGATCGAAATTGGAGCCGCTGAGGACGCTGATCGATGGTAGTTCAGGCGCTACCTGCACACAGACTGCAGACATAATGCAGATCTGGTCTTATTCCGTCGGGTTTACACTGGATATGGGGTATGTGGTTGGAGCTGTGGGTGGTGAAGCGCAAGCCACCCATGGTCCCTCTGTAGGTGCAGGCATACTGTGTCTGGCCACAGTGACAGGCAAATCTGAAAATCGCTCGACATCCGACATCGTTTTTTCAACTTCTGTGTGATAAATGTCGCGGTATAAGACATCAGAATACGCAGAGACCGCAAACAACTACGGAAAAATCTCTCTTTCAGATAGAAACAAACCGTTCACCACGTGGGATCAAACGCCCTCGTGAAAGTACCTCTGTCACCTCGCCTTCTATTGTCACTCCGCGATCTGCACCACCACCAGCGACTTCGACCCCAGCAGAACCTCAGGTTCAATGTTCCCCACCGATGGAAGACTCAGACTCGGAACCCACGAATTGCCGCTTCATTGACCCATGTGTGAATTTCTCAGAGCCTGTCTGTGAACTTCAGACCACCGAGCATCCATGGACCATACAAAAGCGCAAAGAGCCACGGAATGGAGTTCAGACGTCCCCTGCTGATAAACAACAACCCAATCAGTTAAGCGCCTCTAGTTCTGCTCCCACATGTTAAGCACTGATTTTTTGAGGCGTCATAATCTCACGGTCTTCCACGTACTAGAGGAAAAAGAAGAAAACCCTCCGATACGTTGTGAGCACGATGTTGAGTTCCTCCAGGGGCTTACTGATGGACTCTTGGATGTGGGCGAAAAAGTGTGACGACTAAACAATAATCCAACTTGGCCAGAAAACTAACCAGTCATAACGACCTCTGTGAATCACCTTTCCGAAATCACAATATGCCGCAGCTCATACTGTCTCGTCTGTCATGTTTGAAAGGCATAAAGATGACGTCCGCCGGAACTTGGAACCTGAAGATATGGATCGTTTGAAGACTGTGGTCATTGAGCTCAAACGCTCTGCAGAGGAAGGTGCGACTGATTTACAAGTTGCAAATTTTCAGGCGATAAAGTAGGGTGTATGGACCTGTATCAACCGATTGCTCAACCTCCATCCCGCAGTACCTCCAAGGACCTCCGTGTGGCATTCGCCAACGTGTGCAGCCTAATGAACAAACGTGACGAACTGTGCCATATCACTGTCTCGGAGCGGCTGAAGGTTTTAGGACCTTCAGTGACTTGGCTGAACTGCAACTTCATACTCCAAGAAGTCGTGCTGTCATGATACTCTTGCTTCCGATGCGGCCGAAATTTAAATGCTAACGGTGGTATTCTGTTTTACATAAATTCGGCACTATCTGGCAAACTTACCAGCACCTATCGGGGCGAGGATAGTTTATACGAGCAATGATGGTGCACAATCCGACTCAGGCGCGCAGAACTAATAGTGGGGTTATCTGCCGGAGCCCATTAAACCGTTGTTGCAATTGGCTACCACATATACAGAAGCACATGAGCCGCCTTCAGTTCTTACTGATGCGAAATCTAAATTTACCAAAGATAATTTGGCCAGACGTTAGACTTCTTCCAGGTCATGGCAACGTTGAGACTCTATTCCCTAAATGGACTACTGAAATCGAGGCAACGCAACTTGTTATCCAACGGACGCGCATAACTCCGTACTCGGCATCTTGTTTAGACCCAATGTTTACGAGCTGCGAGCAGAAGCTGAACGAGGTCAGCGTCGTCGAACCTCTGGCGAACAGTGACCACTGCTCCATTGTGGCAAGCTTAGAACTGTCGTTACCATATTACAATCAACGGAAGCCGACATTCAACTATTGGAAGACGGACTTCAACGGGCTCGTCCAAGCTGCAAGTCAGACTGATTGGACACTACCACAGGATGCGTCACTTGAGGCCTGTTGGTCATTAATGAAGGGGAAGCTTAACTCGCTCTGTACTCGGTTCGTTCCCCTTAAGTATTCAAAGATCGGACCCGTCAAACCGCATTGGTTTGATACGGAATATAGACAGTTAGCGCGACGGCGTCGCAAACTTTGGGATGGATACATCAGCTCGGGTTGTGATGAAGATTACACGGTGTACAAGAAACAGCGTAACTTATGTAACGCCGCAAAGATTAAGAAACGCCGGCAGTTCGAAGAGGAGCTAGCATCCTCGGCCACAACTGCACCCAAAAGAATATTTGCCTAATTGAAACGTCAACTGAAACCTGGGGGCGACCTACCGGTCTTAGAGAGCTAAAACGGAAAGACGCTCATTTCAAGCGCGAAGCGCGCGGACGCCTTGGCTACGCACTTCCTCACAGTATTTTCCAGTAAAACGGCGGCGGTTTCAGTACCGGCACAGTTTGCGCCAGTCTTGCTCAACAGCCTTCAATGTGATGCAGTCGAAGTGTACCAGCTACTTTTCAACCTCGATGGTGCAAAGCCCCCCGGACCAGACGGATTTCACCCAATAATCCTCAAGTCCCTATCTATTATCATCTCACCAGCCGTGACAAAAGTTTTCAATAAATCGCTCTCTGAAGGATCTGTCCCGAACGACTGGAAATGCTCGATAGTGAGACTGCTTCCCAAAGGTGGTGATCCAAGTAAACTAGGGAACTTTAGACCGATCTGTTTGACTTGGGTATTATCCAATGTGCTCCAGAAGGTTGTGAAAAAGTGTCTGCTAGCGTTCTTCGAATCGATAGACGTATTGTTGCCAGCGCAACACGGCTTTACGAATGGGTGACCCTGCATCACCAACTTGATGTACGCAAACCACCAGTGAGTACGAGCTCTCAACAAACGGAAGGATGTTGACGTGGTGTACATCGACTTTAGTAAGGCGTTTGACAGAGTGAACCACAAGGTAATCCTTGGTAAACTAAGGACATACGGAATCGGTGGCAACTTACGTCAGTGGTTACACGAGTTTATTGTGGGACGAAGGTTTAGAGTACAGGTCAATGACTACCTGACAGACTGGTTCCCATCGACTAGTGGCGTGCCTCAAGGAACTGTACTTGGGCCAGTATTATTTCTTATTCATATCAACGATATTCCGCAGCAGCTCCAGTCACCATGTGCCTTGTTTGCAGATGATTTGAAAATCTGGAGGATCGTTGAGAACTAGGACGACTGCGCTCGCTTCCAGTATGACTTAGAGCTACTGTCAACGTAATTCACGGAAATGCAACTCCCTCTTAATGCAAAAAACTCGGAGTTCTTCAGTATTACCAGACGTCCAGCCACTCGATCATCCAACTTAGACGGCCAGTTGCTCCATCCCAACATATCTATCAGAGACTTAGGAGTTCTCTCACGACATGATATGAGATCACTTGAAAATACAGAAAAATTGTACCGTGCGGAACTTCGTGTGCTCTGGGCATTAAGACGCAGCTTCTCCACATGGTCCGAAGAAACCGTCCCTCGTCTATTCACCTCGCTCATTAGACCAATCCTTGAATACGGTGTCCCAGCTTACCATCCGATAACCCAATGGGAAACTGAAAAGCTGAAGAAAATACAGCAAATCGCAACTAGAATGATACCGAGTCTACAAAAGCTTCCGTATGAAAAACGTTGTGAAAGGCTCGGACTCTACACACTATCCTACCGCCGAGTAAGAAATGACCATTGACAAATTCCTAACCGAACAAGGATAAACGATTAACGGACCAGACACAACTGCTGATGATTAACAACTAAATGATTTTAGTTTTTGTAATTCGATAGAGTTGTACAGAAACCTTTCTACTTGCTCTTAAACGCAGTCTCAGTCTCATATATGCATGAGATGTGCCCCATGATGAGGCTGATGTTGCATTCATGATGCTTCTTCGCCGCGGTTGGACTAAACCAACTAACACTTAAACTAAGTCTCTTTTTAAGCTGGATAAATTTCATTCCACATCATCTGATTTGTTCCGCTTACCGGAATAATCTTCTATTAAATTTCACGTTGCTTACGGTAACTGTGCTTATCTTCTTTAACTTTATTGCGTTTGTAGCATTTCCTGAGTCACTTCTGGAATTATTTTACTTACCGAGGATACGTTGCTAACCAACATACTTCATATGCTAAGTTAGGGAAGAGTTATGTCTGCATAGCCGTATTCTATAACAGATGTATTTTATTTGTTACTGTCATTTCAAGTGATTTGCTGTTGTTTGACATCCCCAGTGCGGCTGCGCTTGATGTGCATGTTGACAAGGTGTCTACCTGTCTATTACCCACTACCTCGTCCATACTGTCTCTAGGAGATGGTTGGTCATTGCTGCAGGGGACGGGGTGCACGGACATTGTGGTCGTGCTAGGCTCGAAGAGTGGTTCCATGCACTCAGTGTGGAGCGGATTACGGTCCAGCCACCGCCTTGTGTGAACTTGATTCCCAACTACAAGGTGCCTGTGCTTGCCTGTGAAGGAGTGTGGGCCGGCTCCGTTGATGAAACGTGGCTCCATTCACATGCCTCCCGATCTTATTCCTTCGGGTTTACACTGGATATGGGGTATATGGTTGGAGCTGTGGGTGGTGCAGCGCAAGCCACCCATGGTCCCTCTGTAGGCGCAAGCGTCCTATGGCTGGCCACAGTAACAGGCAAATTTTAAACCGGATGCCACCAAACATATACATAGGCGGGAGAGCCTGTGGTGCGCTAAGGCTGATGGTGGCTATATCATGACAGATTTTCTACCCACTGCTTCTACTGTTGTGCCATGGGCTTCTGTCCTGGAATCCTCCTCGTAGCGACCGTGGGGTAGGAATTGATTTACGCCCTTCTCCCTACTAAGATCCTGGGCACCAATCCGCATGATCAGTGAACTGACAATATGCTGGACCCGCTGCGTTTCGGGTGTATATTAAATCGGAGGCCTTGGCTGAGGAACAAAGTCTTTCACTTGTCAGGTGTGGGTGCCCTGCCAGTATGCTAGTTCAAACCCCATCCTCCTGGGCGGTTAGGAAGTGGTCAAAGGACTTCCTCCCGTAAAACATAACCATGGGAGACAACAGGTATACGGGTTATAAGCTCACAGCTTGCTTGGCGTACAGCACGAGCGCCACGCATTTTCTCTGGCGGTGGGAGGGCACCTTCGGATGTTCAATGGTTTACTACTGATCGCCTCAAGCCGGACAGCCCCTGGTCAAATTGGCGCAAACACACCAAAACCCACCTGCGTTTGGCCTTGGTCGCAGGTGCGTAGTCTAATACGGTCCCAAGACATACATGATTCGTTCCAGTACATAGAAGGCTGCGTGTGACGGCCGTCAAGCAGATCCCAATCTGTCACTGCAATCACATTTCCGAGCTGGATCTGCTCCCCAATGACTTGTGGGTCAGGCTACTGAGCCAAAGGCTCCCCGGCTGGCTAAGCGAGGTAAGTTGCATGAAGCAGGTGCTGGCTATACATTCTACTGGGTGGGCGACGCCGCCTCAGTACTACCTGAACATTGGTTCGGATTTGCAATATCCGATCACCTCCATGGCCAGCTGCTGGTTGAACCAACAGGCATCAGCACGCGACTGATGACTGTTCGCATGCGACTGGGAAGAGGTAAGTTTGCCACTTTCTTAAGCACGTTCGGTCCGATCATGTGCTATCCTAATGCTCAATTCTATGCTCAGCTATTTCCCGTGATAGGTTCTGTGCAGCTGAGCGACCGACTCTTTCTGCTAACTGACTTCAACGCGTGCGTTGAACGTCATTCATCGGTGTGGACAGATGTTATCAGTCCGCATGGCATCGTTCAGCCAATGCCCAGAGTTTCAGGCTCCTCTCACGATCCGTCTCTCACGGCCTGACGATCACGAACACTCGGTTTGCACTGAGTGCGAGTGATATACCAAGCTGGACGTACCCACGGAGTGGTCACGCTCACTTGCTCAGCTATGTCGTCGTACGTCAGCGTGACATGCGTAAAGCACACATTACACGCGTATTGCGTGGAGCTGAGTGTGGCACTGGTCACAAGTTGGTACGGACCAAACTGTACATATATTTTCATAAAGCTAATAATTGCACTCTCGCGGTGATTCGGCGTAATTATAACCTTCTCTCCCTCGGTACCGTGGAGAGACGTATTGAGCTGCAGTAGGTGATGGCTGCACACCTGTATAATGTGGACTGCATAGCCACAGTGGGCGATCTGTGGCACTACATATGCGAGGACGTGACAGCTGCTGCCGAGAAGATGATCAGGCGTGCAAAAATAAGCGGCCTGATTGGTTTGATGATAACAAAGCGACGATTGGCGCATTGGTGTCGTAGAAGAATGCAGCATTTGTTGCATTTGTGGCAGACCCTATGGACTTGGGGAGGCATAGTCAGCTTTGCTAACTTCGACAGCGGCTGAATGGAGAGTTCCGTCGCATTAAAAATGCATGGTGGACGGAGAAGGCGGAGCAGATGGAATGCTACACCGAACCCCTTGAAGCAGCACGATTGAAGGGAGTCTGGCGGACACCGCTACCTTGAATGTCTCGCAGACAGCACCTGCTCAGCTGCGAAACGGCAAGTGGGCCGGGGCCGACGGGATCCTTCCTGAAGTATTGAAACACCTCGGACACCTGTTGTTGACTGTGCTGCACCACTATATGCAGCGCGTATGGATTAAGGAGGAGGTTCCTCCTGAGCTGAAGGATGCTCTTATGTAACCACTGTACAAGTGCAAAGGGAGCAAGCATTATGTCACGAATTCTCGTGGCATCAACTTGCTGAGTTGTGGGGGCAAGGTGATTTCCCGAATCCTCCTCAACCGCCTCGTCAGTCAGGTTGTGGAACCGAACGTGGTGTAAGAGCAGTGTGGATTCCGCTCGGGTCGCAGCACTATAGATATGGTGTTTGCGGCTCATCAGTTGCAGAAGAAGTGCAGAGAACGACACCAGCAATTGTACTCGCTTTTTGTTGATTTCACCAATGCGTTTGATACGGTGAGCCGCGAGGCATTGTGGCTGGTGTTGGGTAAGATTGGTTGCCCGCGTAAGTTCGTAAGTTTACTCCTATGTCTGCACAGTGTTATGCGGGCGAGGGTGCAGCTGAGTGGAAAGACCTCGGATGACTTTGCAGTTGTCTCTGATGTAAAGCAAGGCTGTGTCTTAGCCCTTGTTCTGTTTAATATATATATCTTCATGTCATGATGTCGTGATTTTGATGCGGCTTGTGCTTACGGTGTTCGTGTGAAGCACCGTATTGATGGTGGGTTGCTGAACATCCGTCGTTTCACTGCTAGTAGCCTAGTCTGTGAGACAACTATCCGTAGGTTGCTGTTTGGTGACGAGTGTGCGTCGTTTTCACACAGCGCGAGGGAGTTGCAGCAAAAGACTAGTGCTCTGGCTTCGACAGCGGCCAAATTAGGGCTCAACATCAACACCCACAAAACTGACTGTCTCTTTCAGCATTCACCAAGGGTGCAACGTACAATATTGCCGCAAGTCAGCATTGGTGCTAAAGTATTAGAAACCACCTCCCGCTTCTGCTACATTGAGAGTGTGATGTCGATTGATCAGCAGCTACACGATGAGCTGCGTATCCACGTATCGAAGGCTGCTGCGGCATTTGGGAAGCTAGAATACCGGGTGTGGAACAACCATCAGATTACCATTGGCCCGAAGCTGATGGTGTACAAATCCATGGTGCTGTCCGTTCTTTTATACGGCAGTGAAACGTGGACGATATACCGGCGGGATGTGCGATATCTCGAGCGGTTCCATAAGCAGTGTTAGCTACAAATTTTGCGCATCGGGTGGGGCGGCAGAATTGCGGACGCAGAGGTGTTGCGTCGAAGTGGAATGTATGCAGTAGACTGCATACTTTGCTGAGACACCTGAGGTGGCTAAGTCACGTGGGCCGTTTGGATTCGACATGGATACCGTACCAACTCTTATATTGTCAGCTGAGTATGGGGAATCGGCACGTGGGGAAACCAAAGTTACGTTGCCAGGACGTGATTAAAGTGAGCCTCGCACGTTATAATCTTCATTGCAGATCATGGGAATCGAAGGCAATTGATCGGCGTGCATGGCGCGATCAGATAACGAAGGAAGTTTCCGAGGTGCAGGAGAAAGCCCTCATGCAGGCAGAGAAGGAGCGGCCATTGCGGAAGCGGCGAGCACCGATAGGTTGTACTTCATCGACATTGAGCGCATGGTGCAGTAGCACATGCGGTGGAGAGTGCCTGAGTCAGACAATCGTAGTGAGTCATGAGCGAGGCCTCTCGGGACCACTACCAAAGCGACGACGGGTCCTGCAGAGAATGTAGGCAGGGCCGGCACAGCGTTTGTAGCTATGCAGTATTCGATTTACTAACCGCGTGCCCGCATGCTAAGTCTCTTTATTTCATGTGGTGGGCTTGCAATTTGTACTAAGGGTTATCATTCTCATATTAATATCTATCTGTGCTATCTTCTATAAACTTGCACACATTGCTGAAACTAATTGTAGTTAAATTCGTTAACATTTTCGCGCTTGTGGCACTTCCTTAAAATATACTTGCTGACCTCTTGAAATTAACGCGGGTTCGTTCGTAATTAAGTTTTTATACGCCTATTTAGTGAAGAGTTATGCCGCCGGATCTGTAGGCCTTATCCGAATCATTATCTTTCACCTCGTCATTTCGAGTGAATGGCTATTGCTTGATATTCCCGTTTCGGCTGCGCTTGGTGTGCATGTTAACAAGGTGCCCACCTGTCCATTACCCACTGCATCGTCTATAATGGCTCCAGATGACAGTTGATCGTTGCTAGTGGGGACGGGGTGCATGGTCCTTGTGACCTTACTAGCCTCGAAGAGTGGTTCCATGCACTCAGTGTGTAGCGGACTACGGTCCAGTCACTGCCTTGTGTGCGACCGATCCCCAAATACAGTGGTCTTCTGTTTGCGTATGTAGGAGTGTGGGCCGGCTCCGTTGATGAAACGTGGCTCCATTCACATGCCTTCCGGTCTTATTCCTTCGGACTTACACTGGATATGGGGTGTATAGTTAGAGTTGTGGGCGGTGCAGCGCAAGCCATCCATGGTCGCGCTGTAGGTGCAGGCGTCCTGTAGCGGCCCACAGTGACAGGCAAATCCGAAACCGGACGCCGCCAACCATGCGGACGTGTTGAATGACATTGTTAGGGTAACTCTGCATTTGTGATTGCGTGTGCTCTGGTTGCAGGTGAAAGAATTGATAACAGGAACTCTTTGAATCGAATGGCTGACGTCCTTGGAGAGGACAAGATCCTACGAATTAACAAGAGGCACTGACTTTATTTAGTTGCAAGTCATATCTGCCATGTGGCGATGTTGTTAAACGGAGATTTGTGCCATTTTGTAGGAAACCCATCCTATCTAAAAGACCTACCAGTCCCCAATAAGTTGAGTTTCAAGGAACCAACATATCGTGGAACAAAAACGCAGGGAAGTCGGGGTATCTGAAATACATAACGTATGGGAAGAGATGACTAGGCATCTGGCTTTAACAGTCAACCATTTTGTTGAAGCGATGTTACACCCCAGATGCGTGACATTCCAAAGTTAATTCCCGATATCTGTAACAAACAGCTGCCACGTCTTTAACAACCAAGCTGTGGTGTATCGCGGCAAAGCACCATTTGCCGCAACATCTCCGCTGGAGTGACCTTTGGAAGTCGCTGAGTGACTGTTTTGCCCCTAGCCATCCAAATCAGACAAACTTTCGACTAATTTTGGCAACTCATAAAACATTTCCTAGTACAGGACTCACAGTCTGTGTG
>CALYDF020007666.1:0-12337 GCA_944474145.2 Dicrocoelium dendriticum | reverse complement strand
TTCTCTATCATTTGCTTCTTGGCCCTTCTGCGAGACCTACATATAAGAGTTGAACAGCCTTTTCTTGGTCGTCCAGTCTCCGTAACGTTCTTAATTATAATCCTCGTAATTCCAAAGAAATACGTGGAAAGCCCGGACCACCAACCCAGGCATCTTGTCATCTTGACCTGTAGCTTCCAGTAGTTTAAACAATTGGTTTAAATCCTTATTACGTTCAGAACATCAGCTCTTTAACCGCATTATCTACCAGCACGATTTCTACTTACCTGTCATACCAGGGCTTTGAGCCTCGTTCAACTCGCCAATGGATTATCTTCCTTGTACCAACAGTATCTTAATGTACTTGGCGCCATTAAACCATGGATACTTTACTCATCTCGCTAGAGTCGTCTACCGAAGATCTTACGCATTTCAGATGAATATCGACTGTGTTCCGTATATTCCTTTCGGCTATACACCTATTCCGGAGACCAAAGCTAACACTTTGATCAGTGTTTTTACCGACCTAAACAATTGAATTCAAATCCATTTGACCTTAGAAAAATCTCCTCAGTACAAGCTTTTCCGCCTTGTATGCATTCTACTTACTTGCGATGGTTGCTCCCCGTGGATGTGACTGCGACGCCTACCCGACCCTTGGGTTGTCCGCACCGCCAATTATACCGAAAATGAACCATCCGACCCGCATCACTTTGAGTCTCTTACTGCCTCATGCAACTCTGCATCCCACTCTCCATAGCCCTATATCCGTTCAGTATCGCCGCTTCCTACAGTTACAAATGAATCCTGGCTAAACTTTTATCGCAGCCAAAGGACAATTGGATGCACCATGACTGCAATTAATCGTGCGAAAAATAAGTCATATAGTAGCGTTTTCAGTGCCTCATTGTTAATCAACTCGCGTCCAAGGGCAGAGTTCCAGTAAGTGTTGGGTTTTCATCTACCAAACATTCTCAGAATATGGCGATAATAGCCTGAAACATTCAAGCCACCCACCCGATATTTCCGCAAAATAACACTTATATATCTTACCGCGCTTCGGCGTCACATTTATGTCTGACGTTGCAACATTCCTAAGCAAAAATTATGTACAGTTCCTCCAGACAAAGATTTGCCAGCACTTACATACGTCGTTTGGTGTACATCTGCTTAATGTGTCCGGTGGCCCTGAAAACCACTTGCTAATGCTTGCATCTGTGTTTCGTTCCAGCAAGAATAAAAATATCTATTAATGTATTTAACCTTATTATCTGTGAAATGCTACCAATGCTATTAGTCAAACCATCGTAATGTTTATCTATTCATGTTAAGAGTGGCACGAATACTCATCAAGCCGTTTGTGGCCAGAATGGCAGACTCAAGCTAACCGACATGAAGTATTCGCGATAGTCAACTGGCAAGTACCATTCCGGGTAGGTAAAAAGAAGTTATGGACGTGACTGGACGAAAGTGTAATATAGTACACTGTTCCCGTGTATTGGCTGCGAAATGACGCCGGAGGACAACGAGCTAGCTAGTGAAGGATGTGGGGGACGCGCGATGGAGTGGCATGTTTACTCCAACCGTGGCACCGCGGGTGGGTATATCGCGTGTTTATTGGATCAGGCTAATAAAAGCCACATGCGTGTAAGCACTCTATAAAAATTTTTATGTACAATAAGTAGTTACTTTTATTCCTTATTTTACACAACATACTCAGGCAAGCCGGGGAAATCTACAGACTGCTTCACAGTCCGTTCCCAGAAGGTACCGTTTTAACAGGTCTTTGATCTACGAGTGGAATAACCACTGCTGGCCAGTCTTCCGCCAGACCAGTTGGTAAAACCTGATACAGCTGCTGGGGCAGAAGCAGCCAAACGGATCCTAGCGGGCTCCCAACCGTGTCCTCCCTAATGGTGAAACGAAAGAAAGTTTTGCAAAAATGCTTTGTAGGGACGCAACATTTCGATGGGGAATGTTCAGTGCACAAGTTGAAGATTCCGGCTTTATCGTGCATGTGTGACCAAGTTGATAGGTGTACAGGGAAAGCAAGCAGAAGCGGTTGTGTCAATGGTGCGTGGCAATAAAATTATTAAACCAAACTAAGCACAACCAAATTTTTCAGCTTTTGCAAACGTTTTACTCATTCTTGGTGGTTACAAGACATGTTGCGATGTTTTGTGGTTTTCAAAATGATGAAGGGGACCTAAACAGAGTAATGCACTGTTTGTACAAAACGACCTGGTCCATGTACCTGTTTAACTGACAGTCGCATTGGGTGTACTAGAGGATGTTGAATGCATCTCTGCTGATGTCGCTGAACTGTTACGACTGTGGGGTATTTGCGGAGGCACAAGCGTCTTTGTAGAAGCATTGTCGCTGTCGATATAGTCATGTTTATGTTACTAATAGATACTGCCTCACGCTTCTGGTGGCGATCGATTACATATACTTTGTCGTTTCGTTGGAGAACTCTAAATCTGCCTTCAAGTTGCGGAGTCAGCGATCGCTTGACGCTGTCAACACGTACCAATAGATGCGTACAAGTTCGAACCTTCGGCGGTACAAAGGTTTTCTGGGTCTGGACATGGGTGTGAGTAGGTGCGAAACGACGCATACGTGAAGTGAATTGCTTTGTAGTAGGTGCTTTATAGGTATTTAGTGGAAATGGTAGGACGCGGAGGGATCAGGGTGTGCGAAGTTGATCAACCTCAGGATCGGTCTGTAGTGCAGCTGCCATTGCTGCTAGCTCGATGCTGAGACCCAGTATAATTGAACTAACTTAGGATAAGGTTTCTGCGACAAAGTTTGACAAACTGAGAAGTGTTTTATATCCGACTTGAGCTGTGAGACATATTCCATGTGGCAGATTTCTCTAGGGGAGTATTTGTCGAGGTAGGTGTGCATGTTTAGTGTCCAATAAACGCCACACCGCCTCAAGTCGCCAGTCCATTTGGATTGGATTGATGTAGCCTACTGGCTTTAGATTTGCGGATAACACCAATTTCGAACATGGGCTGGAATTCCAAATTGGCCAACAACTTATAAGGGGCGACAAGTGGTTTTCGAGCAGTGACTGGTGGAACACGGCTCCGTCTGTGGTGCATTAGGTTAGATACGACAGAAAAATGGCTTTAGAAGATAGGACTAACTGTAGGAACGGCGGAAACAGTTTTAGTAGGTCCTTTTCAACTTCCGGCTAGGAATAGATGAGCGTGATGTTTTCGGAATACGTCACGATTCCGCAAATGCAAAGACTGGTTTGTTTATCAATTATCTTTCGCTGACCAGTATCAACCATTAGACAGAAATGTTGCAGGAAATGGCTACCGAGAATAGCAACCGGTGCAGCAGCTACTAGAAAAATCCAACGTAATGTACTTCCAAGGTCAACGCCAATGATGAGGCCACGCTGGTCAAAAATAACTATGGGTGTTCCGTTAGCAGCAAGTAAATTTGCTGCACGCAGCTTAGTCGATTCTTTTGGGATTAAATGGATAACAATGACTTCCTTCTCAGTGTCCACTAAGAACAGGATATCTGAGATTCTATCGGTTAACTTGCATAGACCAATTGCCATATTTTGAATACCGAAGTCAGTCGTCAATATTTGTCGAGCAGTTTGTTCTAGACCACCGTTGGTGGGCATCGGTTGGTCGTTGTCATTGGTCGTTATAAGGCCATGAATTTGACATCCTCTGTCAAAGCTATGTTCAGCCTGTTTCTTCCTGGTCGATGTAAAAATGTAATGTGTAATGCTAATGCTAGCAGCGCTACCGAAATGCGCATGGTAACGGCATATAGAGCCTATGGTGGTACTACGGGCGCTACTAGGCAAATGGTGTGTGTCCATACGGTGTTGCTGGTTTGAGCTTAAAAGTTTGATTCCGCATTTGAGTGAGACTATTTCGTCTACAAATTGCAGCTTTGAAGGCAGGTTTCTTGTATTGTCATTGAATGGAGCGACGGTATTTATCCGATGAGGCCTGTCAGCTGATCGGGCGATGCTAGACGAAGCACAAAATGGCTAAGCGCAACGCTTTACTATACTGTCTACGATTTCGGTGATTTCTGACAACTGTTTAGACTTAGACGAGACATAATACAGCATGCACATGTGCAGATAAACGTAGCAGCTATAATTCGTGATGCAAAAATTCGTCCATACGCAATCCTCTTAGTAGACATTGCATAGGAGGTGCAAAGGGACGGTGCATAGTAACAGTGTCGACGGTATCTTGCTTCCTAGCTGCAAACCAAAAAAGCGTTGATGCAGTCGAGACACACCGGAGGATGTGCATCGTCTTACTAAGGCAACTTTCAGAGGGTTGTAACGATTAGTCGGGTCAGCTGTAACAAGCAGATTCACGAGATGGTGGGTAAAAACTAAGACAGACGAGATAACTGATGGTTGAACTTATTAATGCCGCATGGGACAGGTTTATGAACGAATTTTGTTTCTAAGCTAGTGAAGCATCAAGTAGTGTCTATCTCCATAAAAGGAGGGATTACTGAAATGACTGAGTAAACACTCAGCTCGTCCTCACTACACTTAGAATTGGAATCCATGATTCTGAAAATAATACACACTTTCTGCAAGTGAATGAAAATGTGTCACGAAATGGACCAGAAATACCTGGAACGAATTTACCAAAGGGAGGCGAATTTGATACTCGTTGGAATCTCCAATGCAGTGAGGAATTATTCAGATCAGGGTCACCAATATAGTGACGAAATTGTTCTTGATCGGGGTGAGAATTTCGGTCGGGGTCTCCAATGCATTGACAAATGATTCCGGTCGAGGTAACGAAAGTGGCGACAGTGGCCGATTCACGCTAACAGACTTGAAGTATTCGCGACAGTTAACTGGCTAGTACCGTTCCCAGTGATTAAAGAGAAGGCACGGAATGGAAGAAACTTATGTATTATGGTGCACTGTTCTCGTGTATTGGCTAAAATACGACACCGGACGACACGAGCTAGTTAGTGAAGGATGTGGGGAACCGCGCGATGGAGCGACAAGTTGACTCCAACCGTGGCATCCCGAGTGTGCACATCGCCCGTGTGTTGGATCAGATAAATAGATGCAACACATATATCTGCAATCTGCCAACAGCCCCTAAGTGCACAATAAGTTAATTTTAATTTAGTCTTTTACACAAAATTCTCATTCAGGCAAACCGGTGGAATCGCCAGACTACTACACAGTTCCAAGACTATTTGAGGGACTGATTTTATCATTTTCTGGCTTATGCATTTACACCACAACGAAAACTTGTTTCTCTCGTGAGATTAGGTTTCACTATGCTGTGAATGATGGGCCATTTATCTAGATGTGATATGTGACTTGTTTTGGCACCGGATCAACTGAATTCATTGATTGAACCAACTAATAGTATTGAAGGAAGTAGACGGCGTCATTAGTAGAGGGTTCTGTTAAAACGGATGAAATTTTTGGTTGCGATGCTGGCTTTTTTCTAAGGGATATAAGCGCCGTTGCCAGATGGACAAGATTTTTTCCTTTGCTGTCGACTATTGGATCGAAGTTTCTGAAGAAGCCCATGCTAAAGACAGCAAAGTGGACTGCATCGTTAGCGTGCACCTAGTCCCTCGTTTATTGGAGACCCATGTTTTTAGTTGTGGAGCACTAATGGTTCTGACTTGTGGCAAAAGACTCGAAGATGGTTGAATGAATCATCCACCCTGTTGCAGTCGAAATCCCGTTTATTTTATTCCAGGTATGAAAGAAGATCCGGGGTTGTTGCCGATAATGTTATTTTAAGTGATTTGCGAGCTGAAGGTTGATATTATAGGGGTAAGTGGAAGTACAATTTCCTCTACATTACTTGGCATATGGGTCAAAGCATTCGTGTTACTTGAACGGTTTATTGCGCAATAGGCCACTGGATTTAGTTAGCATTCCCCCAAATTCCGGTGGATCGTCTTTTCCTTCAGTAAACGCAATGTTACGTTGTAAAGCGCTAGCTAGTTGACACTGACTAGTAGAGTATGTTCCGAAGTAGATATAAAGCAAAGGCCTGGTGAGACATGCTGCGTTATTTTCCAAAAGTCTAGTGGCGAGTATTGCTACGTATTGCAGCCCATTTCTCTAAAAGTACACAGCGCTGCAAACTGGTCATCTTCCTGATAACCAAAAACCGTGTTGATCGTCCCATGCCATAAAAGCGATCCAAAAGTAAAAGTTGGCCAGTGCCGACCAATTCATCATATTCCCACCAATATCATCTCGTTTGAAAGACTAAGCAAGAAAATTCTTGATACATTCCTTACCTCGATGAATCTGTATACCTTCTCATCATGGATTCCTTTACAGACCTATCATTCACACTAAGTTAGTCATACTTCATTATCCACAGCCGCCGATTTGGCAATCATAATGTTATTTTTGTATCCAAAAAAGACATTTAATAGTGTACCACGCAAAAGGTTATCGAAGGAGCTGGAATCCCTTGGTTTTCGGAAACTAATTTTTAAACTAGTTTACTTTTTCTTGCCCAACGATTTCAAAAAGACAATCTGATTGATTCATTCTTCCACATACCCAATCCAACGAGCTGTACTTCTCACGTGGAATTTTCACCTCTACATTAATGATATATGCATGTGCATCAAAAAAGACCTACTAATGTTATTTGCTGACGACCAAGATTTTCTGTCAACGCCAGTGTGATACGATTCAGAACACACTAATTTTAATTCAACATGATTTTCACCCGCTTGAGGAATGATTCAAGATATGGTTGATACACTTTTAGACTGCAAAATCAAACCTGGTCTCATATGCTTGCCGCACCACCGAAAGGTGAGATAAACTTAACAATAAACGCATCTCCATTCAACAATCTGCACATGATTCTAAAATCCGGGAATCATCAAATTTCCACACATATGAAAAAGTCCAGTACCAAGAACTTAAAGTCAGCTAATTCGTTGCAAGCATTCGATACAAAATGCATACCGACACTGCCAAACTCGAATTATTTGAAACCCTCACTTGTCTTATCCTAGAGCAATGCAGCTTCCTTTGTCTCAGCATGCGGTTGATAGACGGGAAAGCAGTGGAAAAGTACAGTTCATCCAACAAAGTTCTGTTCACAGGTTCATCTTTACCAAAACGATGAAGATGTCGAATTCAGCCTCACATCGATTCCCTCTGAGTGCAACGTCTGAAGTGAAACTCGACGCATGTGCACAAAATATGACCTTAGAAAACGTGTTTCTAACTTTTCGATTATGTTTGAAACACCATACACATCAACGATATTGCAATGAATGATTTTGGCTACCTATATCAAGGACTAGAGCAACTGTGCGCTCCAATTTTGCCTACCTTAAATGAGCCGTCTTGTGGAACTGCCTACGAACCGCAAACAGGTTTTGGGAAAATCTTACATAACCGCCAGGAAACTAGACATATCATAAGAAGTAGAAATGGTATTATGCAGGTTCTCATTCGACATCTAATTGGATGAACCATCACGCATAGATCGAACACATGGTAAATGCTAAAAATAATCGCACATTTAAGCCCAGAAATTAGCAGTTTCAATTCTCTGCATACTGACCTCTCCTTATTTTACGAACAAGGTCGTACACGTCATATATATATATATATATATTTATTTATCTAGTTTTGTCGGAACACAGGAAGTGAGCCAACAGTAGAAGCGAATTTGCTGCTTATCAGCCAGAGCGCTCCGAGGTTGATATCGATACTTTTGTCATCCGACTGAGCCCACCATTCCGCTGTGTTACCACATGTCAGGCCGCAATGCTCATTGATGGTAGCAAATACATTGGGCGAGGGTCAATACACAATTACAAGTGGTGTTAAGGGTGGATTTATCTTCGGGTGGTGCAGCACAAGCCACCCTTGTTTCAGTAGTGGACGAAGACATCCTGTGTCTGTATTATGTGAAACAGAGGGACCATCAAATCCGGACACTGACGCCGTTAACCATGCAATGGCGGATGGAATGAAAGAAGGGCCTGTAAATCTGCATTTATTGAGCGTACGTACAGGTGCAAATGTGTATAAACGATATATTTTTTACTTAATTTAAGCGTAAGAGGAAAACGTCGCAAGGTTGACACACACGAAGTGAAAACATGATCCGGTAGCATACCTACCGGTTATACTGTTTTGCCAGATTATCTTGTAACTTCTCAGGGCATTGTGATACAGTTTGAGTAGGTGACGATAAGCTTGGTTAGGGTTCATCAAACTCCGACATGCCATTATCAAATCACCAAGCATGCTTCCATAGCGTCCACTCTTTACCCCGAATATTCTCAGCCCCAGTTGAAAAGGGAATGAAACAGTCCCATAGTCTTCCTGGGTCCTTTCATATGCGTAAAATCTTGTTATCCTTGGAATTATTGGCGTGAATCGCATAACGGAATGTGGTTTAATGTAGGTGTTGAGGATTTGAGAGATGATTGGAAGGTCATAATGCTCTAAGGCTCTCCGCAAAAGCAGACGTTTGCGGACGACCGGTTTATGTATTTATGGTGATAGACAACGTCCCGATTTTGACACAAATGCTTTTGTGTCAACATCGAAACTGTGTCTATTACCATAAATACATTAACCAGTCATCTTCCAAATTTTCTGAAATGATGAATTCCCCGATCGGTTCCAAATATATTCCAAGATATTGAGTGCAGATACGGACCTCGTGTTTGCAAATTGATCAGTCAATTTGTGCGCCTAGCAGGCATCGAAACCAACTGGGAAAATCATTAGATTTTTAACAACAAGTGTCTCAAGAACAACATTATTCCCAAATCCCTTACAGTTAAACCTACGGATAATTCGTACACCTCGGCGCGAATAGCAATCAGAGCAGGCAAAGCATTTCTGAGGCAAAGAATCTACCTAACAACTAGACGTTTGGGTGAAAGCCGCATCCAGAGGAGTCAACTGCGATTGGATTTACAGACTGCGGTGGAACGGACTGATTAAGACAGACTTTCAATACGGCCTCCAAAGTTAAGGCAGCAACAGGACGAGAGTCGAAGGAAAAGGCAAATACGTAAGTTTGCACAATTGATGGCTGCACATAATAAGGTCGATAGTCGTGCTGACAATCACGTATCTAATAGCAATTATTGTAGAGTTGTTAACATGTCAGATAGAGTGTGGTGTAACAGAGCGTAGAGTTTTAAAAATGGGTCTGAATTTTACTATCAGTAAATCTAAACTAAGGGCAGAAGATGTAATTCCTGGCGTTGAACCCGTTATGACTAGACTACCACTTGAAAAGTCTGAGGACATCCGCGCCAAATTAGCAAATATAATTAGATTTCAACAGCCGATAGAATCGAATCTTGCTCCAGCTGAACACATAGTGTTAAAGACTCTGAATGAGTATATTAGTATTGCATTGCAAGAGCGGATAAAGGTAAAGTAACAGTGGCAATTAATAAAACAGATTATTTAGAAAATATGAAGGCGCATTTGACCACGAGAACATACAAAGAGGTTGAGCATAAAACGATCACATCAGTAATGAATAAGAAGAAATCAGATGTCGCTAGTTAACTAAGGACCGTAAAAAACCGTTTAGGAAATGGCAAATGGTACAGCATTTATCCGAAGTCGGCTATTCCACACAGCATTTACGGTCTCCCAAAGATACACAAGCCCAAGGTCCCCTTGCGACCTATAGTGCATGGCATAGGCTCTCCCACACATGAACTCGCGAGATATCTGGCGAATCTGCTGCAACCCCTAACAGGGAGAACGAACACATTTGTAAAGAACTCTTATGGGTTTGCAGGAATGGTGTGAGTGGTGAGCATCGAACAAGACGAATTGATGATCAGCGTCGATGTTACCTTCTTGATTAGGAATGTACCCAAAAAGGAGACGTTACGATTAGCGAAAAATGGCTTGATAGTGGACAACAGCTTAGATGACAGAACAAAGCTGACAGTGGATTAACTGGTCGAGGGGATAGCTTTGTGTCTCTACATGACTTATTTCACATTCCAGTCTAGTATGTACCCTCAGGAACAGGGTCTGGCCACGGGATCACCAATATCCCTCATATTAGCCAATATGTACATGGAAGCTTTTGAAAAGAAAGCATTACCAAATTTCTGTGGTTCGCTGAAAGTATGGTGGCGCTACGTGGATGACACTTAAGCAATTATAAAAAGGAAGAATTTTTAAACTATTTGAAATCCATTTACAATGCGATACAGTTCACCATGGAACTTGAGTCGCAAAGCGGTGCACTTCCGTTCCTTGATTGTCTGGTACATAGGAAGGAAGGAACGTTAAAAACGACGATGTACCAATGGACACAGATGGGGTACTTAGCTATAGTGAAAGCCACCCGAATCACTGTACGCAGGAATCACCTCATCATTATTTCACAGAGCAAGTGCACTGTGCATGTAGGAACAAGTAAAGGAAGTAATGCAGAGGGAGGCGATGATAAACTTAATATCTAGCTTGGCCTGATGAAGCTTTTGTGTCAAAAACGAAACGTTGTCTATCATCATAAATACATTAACCGGTCGCCTACCATGTTTTCTGAAATGATGACTTCGCGATCGGTTTCAAATATGTTCCAAGGTATTGTGAACAGATGTTGGCGGAGTTTTCGATCCTTCTCGGCCTGATGTGAACCTCCAAGTTCGTCTTGTTTTATCACGCTTGACTCGTATTCATTAGAACCGCACAGAAAAGATTAATCCCAGCTTGTATCCGAAAGTGAAATTACCGCAACGGTTAATAGCTTACACGGGAAGACAACAAATGGTCAGATTCCAGTAAGATAATCGATATGCCCTACCTTAGACATCTCGAATTGTTACGGCGTCGGCTGCTCTTTCGGAAACCCGGCGTATCTTAACAACTTGGCGAAAGAGTAAGAAACTGGAAGTAAACATTTGCGCTAGCTCGTTAATGTCAAAAGGGAATAGACGTGACCACAGTGCTTCAAAATTTGTACTTACTATTCAACATGTGTGTCGTCAGATTTGACGCTGCCATCTATCATATTCAGTCGTAGACAAAGTAATAAGTTTACTCTACAACCTAGGACCCAACTACCAATTCCCCACCTCTGCAACTTGTGAAGTAGGTTGCGGTGGTTCACATTATCGAAAGTCTTTCAGAAGTGCAAGAAAACTGTTCCAACAGCTAGATCCCTCTCGACAGTATCAGTGCAGCGGAAGCGAGCAAGTAGCAAATTTTGCTGCAAGGCTGGATCTATCGGAATCCATGTTGTTCTGGTCTTATGACGTTGAATAATTTCTAGTAACGCAACACCGCTTCGGTTGTAATGCCTTCCTGAATTTTAAGCGAATCCGATGGAGTGATATCTGGCGATATGTGGTCCATCCACATTACTTCTCTCTTGTTAATGAGACCAGATACCGTGCTTCTACATTGTTGGAACCCGCATCTCATCGAGACAAATTTCGGTTAATACTCTCAGCACGTGAAATGGTATGCTGACGCAGGGAATTTTGCCCTTTACAACACCCGATACTGAAATGAAATGTGGCTATGTTGATTTTCGTATAAATTGCGTACGCTGCATAGACGAGGAAGTCGTGCACTTGAAATTGGTGCCCAAATGCTAACGTGTGGCATTACTGGCTATTGCTGCAGTTTCTGTTTGTTCAGTCAAATTTTGTAGGTTAGGAGTCCCTCGCTAGATTTTTCGGAGTTTTGAACGTGTCCGTAAAGATTTTTAAGTTTAGGTAGTATTTCGCGACCATATCTAGATGATGCTTTGATTTATTCCGGCATGCCTAGATAACACAACATTTTTTGCTGGAGAGTGTAGGCCTCCCACGTTTCGGCAACCGGTGACGCTTTGTATCTTCTCCGGATTGGATCATTGTGACTGTACAATTCCGCGCCCTGCTCTTTTTATGGACATAACTCCTTAGGTTGCTCTTACGTTTCTGTCGTTTATTCCGTTTCGGCAACAAAGCTAATTAAGAGAGTGTCAACTTATATAAAACTCATCTGATAACTGCTGAGCTTGTCGGGTCCCAAGTATCTTCTAAGAATCCCATGCGCTCCGCTTTGCCAACGGTGACAAAATTAACTCTTGATCACATCCTAACGGTTTTATTCATTGTCGCATGCTAAAAATCTCCATTAAACTCCTCGTTGGAATTTAATCTGAATGATTCGTTTTTTATCTATTTGTTTATTAACGTCGTCCTCAAACCAATGGCCGCTTGAAATAGACATGTGTACGTATTATCATACGTCGTCGCTTGTCGTTTCACTTATTCTTAAGGTTTTGTGTTACATTGCACATACTTAAGATCGTAGAATCACGGTCTGGCAAAACATCTATTCTGC